>BQNB010125583.1:8613-19743 GCA_026074375.1 Tanacetum coccineum | reverse complement strand
TGAAAATTAGGGTTTTTTTTTTTGATTGAATGAAAGATTGAGGAAGAATTAGTGGGAGGGGAGGAGCATCAATTTTGTCTACCTCAAAGCCAAACACCAACAATCTTGATTCTTGTGTAGAATCATAACTAGTGCGATTAGTCCGCCGCTGTGGCCACATGGGTGGTGTAATACGAGCTATAGTCGTATATTAGTAAAGTCAAGCCTTTGAAATAATTTTATAAAATAACTTTAGTATAAGTGTTGCACATTACCATTTGGTGTTGATGACGTATAGTATGAGCACCAAGCTTACTGGGCTTAATTCATAATATACGCATATGGGCCCAGGCCCAATACAACAAATAGCCGGACTACTAAGCCTGACAAGGGTCACGCTCCGGATATTTCAAAGACGCACGTGAGTATCTTCAAAGCCGCACCCGTTGCACCTCCGCGGACAAACACTGACCGCGGAAGAATACTCGCGTCCGCAGACACGATTACACGTGGACCTTTGCCCGACAAGGGACCCACTCCGGCTACTAACAGTCGCAAGCGAAATACTAGGAAACCCTAGTATTAGGCTTGCCTATAAATAGGGGTCATTTCACACCCCAAAAAGGTACATTCTGTCTGACAATTAATACACACACATACTCTGACATTCTCTGATTCTCTGACAAACATGTATACTTACTCTCACGCCGGAGCTTAATCGTGGGGTCCGCCCCGCGGTAAGGCTAACGGTTTACTCTCATTTGTGCAGATGGCCACTTCATTACTGGGATTAGTACAAAGATCAACATCGTATCCTACCCCCTGGTCCATCCAATTTAGCAATCGGGATTCACATCCGCCCCTACACGCTTTTTGTACTAACAAATTATAATAGAAATGTTGATCCTCAAACTAATATGAACTTGGAGTTAAATGGGAAACAAGTGACTAGATAATATATACGCTGCTAGTGCTTCCAATTACAATGTCGTCCCAGCATTAAAACCAATGATTGGTAGTAAGTCTATGGCATGTCTGCAACATGATAGACTAATCGATTCCAAATAAAAGTCCTCGAATGAAAAGATAAAATGGAGCAAGAAAACTAAGATGGTCGAATCGAGGTATACAAGACCCATAATAGTCCTCCTTAAGAGGCACTAAGACATTAAGGTTTAACTATGAATCTCGATAAATGACTATAATAAAATGTCTAGTAGAGTGTGAAATCGAAAAGAATTAAAACGACGTTCGATAATTACCATTGTATGTTAATTAATGCGCCATGACAAATAAGGTTAGGATCATTGATACAGGCAAGAAGTGCAGATGTATAAATGAATGGCCAAATAATGTAAAGACGCTAAGTACATATGAACTATGAAAGTCTTTTTATGATGAACATGAGTATGGGACAATGAAATCCGTACATATGAATCTTTACTTATAAAGGAAAACGTCAAGGGGGGTATTTCGAATATCAAAAAAAAATCAATCATCTAATTTAGTAAGAGTTTAATTATTTTTTTCTTTTTTTAAAAGTTGATTAACAAAATATAAAATAGTTATTTCTTTATTTGGCAATACTTAAAAAAAAACGTTTTTACATATAAATGGGAAAAGAAAAACAAACATAAAAGTATAAGTGTCAAAAATAAAAAGAAAACAACTTCAAGAAACCGGAAGTAAGTTTGTAAAGTTTGGTGTCTATATGTTAGTTTTGGGAATTAAATTGTAAAAGTTCTATTGAGAAAGATAATCGCACGGCGAATTAACTTGATGTTATTTAAGTACGAATCCTGAGTCCACCCAACCCCATTGAAACAATTGATCTAAATCAACAAATCTTTAGTATGTTACGTATCCTTTTTTTTCACCAAACCTTAAATTAACACTAAAGTTCAATCAATCTTCACGGCTTCAATCTCCTCAATCGTTTGTGTGTTATCTGATAACTTAATACAACAATCATGGTATGATTTTTTTTCCATTTATCAAATTTACTTCAATTTCAACAACTTAATGCTTTTGATTTAATGAATGAAACCCTAATTCGATTTGCTATTCTTTTTTTATATAGTTACAGACTTGATAGTTTACGTGATCGGAAACTATGGAAGATATTAAAGAATTGAAAACTGTAGGTTTATAGAAAGTGAAATGAAGAAGATATAGGGAATAGGGAAGTAGGTGTATCCGTGTACGAGGAATAAGTAAGTTAATGACTCTCTCGGTAGCTGACAAAACATATGTAGTTACTTTACTGTATTTACTTATGAATTTATTTTAGATTTATTTGTTTTTGATTAGTGAATCAGTAGATATATTAATGATTAAATTGTTTGTAATTACCAATATTTTGAAAATCAGGTTTCTAATTGATCTGGTCGAATCATCGGGTTATCGGCTTAACCACCGGGTCAACCCGGTCTTTCACAATAAAAAAATAAAAATATTTGCAATGATTAGACTAAAAGTATATATATAAATCATGAATATTCTATTTATTAAGCCTAAAATCATTTACTAACAAATATAACATGTAAAAATAAAATTACATCGCAAATATATATATTTAACTTGCTTTATTTGTAAAAAACACGAAAAAACAAAACCCGGTCGGGTCTCAAGAATCGGGTTGACTCAGGTCACTCCAAACCTAGCGGGTCTAACCGGGTTTTAAAAATATAAAACCCGGTTTAATTTGACCCGTTTTTCCGATCGAAACTGGTTTCACAGGAAAACCGTGAACCGACCGAGTCAAACGAACCTGTCTTCCAAACATGGATATTAAGTTTCTGAAGTTTTAAAATTACATGCTACTATCGAGGGAAGTTCTTTTTGAGCCCGCCACTAATATATATTCTGTGCTCTTTCTCTGATGAATTGATTAACGAGGCTCATATTACTGGTCACCAAAAGGACGATTCATTGAACGATCACATCATGTATATTAGTTATGCTTTTTAAAAAATCTGGATCAGCAGAATAATATGTTTTCTTTACAGTTTTCATTAAAATTTATAAATTATGTTTTCAAACCCACTTGATTATTAATCATACAAAGAACCTAGGTGGATTAGGCTCAAGCTTATTTCTCTAATATCGTATTCTCTAAATTGAGAGAGCACATTTTAAAATTTTCTATGCAAAAGATTAATAGTTTTAATTTCTTGTTCCAGATGATGAAGTCTTATATATGGCTTTCGACACAACTGATAGTGATCATACGACAAGTGGAACAAGAGGTTGCTATATTTTTTTCTGTTCCCATTTGTCATGAGTATCATGCATGGTTGGAATCATCCAAAAACCTATCCAATCTCTCTTCCATCACAGTGAATCCACCTCACACTTAGTTTATTCTTGATTATTTGCCGTTTCCATCAAGTTCAGGGCCCCCACTCCAACAAGTTATGTATAAAAGAGGCGACGATTGTCAATCCACTTGTGTCACAATGGTAAAAAATACCAACAGAAACATGTCAAATGGTTTGAAAGTTTTCCTAAAGTGGAAGTGTTTACCAGCATCTAAGATAAAATTATATACAAATTTGAATCATTGTTTTGATAATAATCTATCTCTGCAATCACTTTATATTTTTGTTATATATGAAGGTAAAAAAGTTAACAAAACAAAATACGTGTGCTTTCTAGCTACTATTTAGTAATGGTTTTTTTTGTGGTAGAGCGGAATTCATTTTGTACTTAAAGTTCATCCGAATGGACACAAACAGATTCCATCCAGATGGACACAAATAGACTCTGCGAGCTAACATCTGCTGCTGACAGCCTACAATTAAAGCCATTAGTTGATCTTACCAGTCGGGCACTTGCAAGAATGATTGAAGGGAAAACTCCTGAAGAGATTCATGAAACTTTCCATATACTTGACGATTTTACAGAGGTGTTTTGTGCTTTCATGTTCTTTCTTAATTATATACTTTATGGGTCTTCTGTTATAATAAAGATGTAATTGCTGCAGGAAAAAATTGGAGCCGTTAAAAATCGTAACTGATGATCCACGTATATGATTATTGAATAGATTATATGCAAGGAAGAGGAAAGAACTAAAAGAAAACGAGAAACTTAAGGTAATTTTGCTGTCACCAGCATTTTATATTCCGCAAAAAAGCCGTCAATTATGATTTGCATGATTAGGAGACATCGGCCTATTTTTGTGAGCAGAGGTGGAAATTTTGATCCGTTTAATTATGAATGGATCAAAGCAGGTTGTGTTTTATCTTTAACCAGATAAAATAATTAACTTGAAAGGAAACAGTTTAAGTTGGTAAAAACTTGCCCAAATAGTATTTTAAATGCATAATACATCCTTAAACGTCTATAAATAAGATTTAAATTCTTAATAAAATAATATAAATTTTGTTAACAGATCTGATAAGCTCCATTTATAAAAAGTTTTAAATACTTGTGATTTTCAGAGGTGTTGAGGAGCAGCATAGCATGATTCAACACTAATAAACAAACTCAAATATTCGAATCCACTTTTACAATTACACGAATTAACTATCTGAAGTGTAATCATACTATAAGAATAACAGCTTTTGCTTGTGGAAATTGTATGTACCACTGCAAATTTTGAAGGTATTATATTTAAAAGTGCTTAAGTCAATTGTAACATATTCATTATTCAGTAAATAATAGGTGCCATTCTCGATACACCACCTTCCCCCACATTAGTTTTTTTATAACTGAACCCCTTCCAAAATTCCAAGAACAAAATTTCTTCAAGATATATAGAGCATAATGTTATAACACAATCTCACTAGAGGTACCTTGAGACTCCTATTGTACCAAAGATGAGACTCATGTTGTACCTTGAGCCTTACAAAAGTCATCCTTAATCCGAAAGTACAAACCACTCATGATGCTTATTATCCTCGACATACAGGGTTCATAGTTTTTAGGTAGTAATTTAGAGTGTATTTTGTTGTGTGACCGTTATTGCTATAAATGGACTTTTATATAAATGAAGTATTCATATTAAACTAAAATGATTAGAAAAGACTTCAAACTCTTTTTTTCAATATCACTTTAGATTATTTTTGTTTGACCAATGTTATATTCTCTTATTGTATTTAGCATTCCTTGAGTAAAAAAAATTTATACTACAAGTGTTTATGTCAAAACGTTGTGGCACAGGTGTTATAAGAACACGAACATGTAAAATGAAGCACTTATAAGATTTAAGATATGTTTTCTTATTTAGTCGACGGTATGATTGGTACAAGATTTTGGGTATTATAAGGACAACATCCATAGTAGAGATAGAATGTCTTCTATTATTCTCGCTTCGTAGTGACATAACTGACATTCATATAAGAAAGAAGATAATTAGCAAAGAACGAGAAAGACATAGTTGTTGTATATGCGGTACTTCCTTAACCCTTTTGATTAAAGTAGTCAAACTAACCTTTTTTAGAAAAAAGCCTCGTGCGTGCACGGGTATTATAACTAGTGTTATGAGAAAGAAAATTAAAGTTATATCTGGCAATATGAGAAATAAGTTTATGCGTCTAATATAATGAAACAAGAGCTCATTTTATGTTGAGATTCCTTAAGGAATATGGAATGCATGAATCACGTGTTATGATTTAAAATTCTCGAGAATAATAATCGATATAGATTATACACGTCCCATTTAATAAAGTAAAGCAAGTATTTCAATATTTTAAAAAAAGTATAAAGATCTGGGTTTATATTATTACTACCCATCGAAACAAGGTTTTATTTGTTTTTAACGATTGCAGGATATATGTTTAACTTAACAGGTCGGTCTCAAACTGGATAGGTTTTCACAAGTGGAGGCACTACAATTTATGGCGTTCGGCAGAGCAAACGATCATGACTACTTCATCCCCCCACCAACGCCAACCATACCGAATTCTAAGAAGAAGACACTAATAGTTTTACATGAAGATAATGTCGATGCAGTTCTTGCTTCAAGAGAGGTTACATCAAAAGATTAATTGATGTTGTCATCAGGGGGAGATAATATGCGCACGATGCACTCTTTTTTCCATAGCTATGGTTTTATCCCACTGGGGTTTCCTGACAAGGTTTTTAATGAGGCAACAATTTCTAAAAGCGTATAATAATATGGACATCTAAGAGGTGCGTTATTGATAATTATATGTAGAATGTCCTTATCACCTATCCATGTATGTAGGTTTATGTCTAACTAGAAGATAATGTATAGCCTTTGGTTTAAGCATAATCTCTTTTGTATCTATATGTTTAGTACAAAATTCGGTCGGGTTTAGCAAGGTTGGAAGTCCCTTTTCGGGTCCGGGCCTCCAAGTACTTGAATCTGGTCTTGTACTACGAGCAATAGAAGTGATGATTTTTCCTGTACAATTAAAATAAACCGTAGCCTTAAACCGTGGACGGACCCAACGATTTTGAACTCCGCGTGAGAGTAGTATTCATGTTATCAGAGTAATATTTCAGAGAACCAGAATAAGTGTGTACCTTTTTGGGATGTATTGTGATCCCTATTTTATATGTGTCTAGTACAGGGATTCCTAGTATTTCGGTTACTTTAGTAAGTGCCGGTGGGTCCCCTTGTCCGGGCAAGGTTCCGCGATAATCGTGTGAACGGATGCGGATGGTTTTCGCGGACGGATCATCCTATAGGTAGGATCCACGGACTGTCGTTTTATAATTTGGTTCCGTGAACGGATCGCTGGTTCGGGCCGTGCCCATGTGAGATGGGTTTTACTAACTGCCCGGTTAATTAGACCGTATGTGCCAAAAGCCCGAGTAATAGTGTGGCCCAAGCCCAGGGGCTTGGTACACCTAGTATACGTCATCAAGTCCCCCCAGTCTAGTATGATATTGCCTGCGGATCATGTCATGCGTGCGGTGATCAATGCTAGACTTTCGGCTGCTTTATTTCCTTGAGTTATCTATTTTTATGCCGTACCGCTTCTGAATTGGTGACGCTTCAGTGACGTGGAGTGCTGCTGTCCTTTTACCTTCTGACTGATGACAATCTATTCACCAGTTTCCCATAGCCGCTTTACATCGTTATTAGGCAAGTGGTATACAAGTGGCAACATCCAAATCTCGCAGGAGTAACTACCCAAAGTTAATAAATACCCATCATTTTACTGTTTTTTCACTATCTCGAATCTTATTCACCGCCATTGTTAATTTCTTAGAGCTCTTACTTCTTATTCCTCGTCTGTGCATTATTTCCCTCGTTCTCAGTTTTATCGATATCAGGTTAACATTTATCTTCTTCTTCAAAATGGCTAATAAACATCATTATGACCCAGAAATGGTAAAGAGCTTTTGCAATAATTATTATAATTCCTGATGAAGTTCATACCCTACCGCACCCGGGGCGGACAATAAAGAAAAAAAAAAAAAAAAAGACAGGACTATCATCCAATTTCCTGAGGTAAAGTGGGCGTCTATACTATTATTTATATGTGGCTATAGGATTTCTCTTACCAAATTTTTTGTAGCCGTTCTCAAGTATTTCGGTATACATATTTCTCAATTATCCCCCTTTGGTACTGCTCGTATATCTCATTTCGAGGTTTTGACGCGCGTACTTGATCTTGGCTCGTCGGTAGCTATTTTTCGTGTGTTTTATACGCTATAGTGACGGATTGTTTTCGTTTGCGAAACTTCCCTATCGGCTCCTTCATGCCTCTCGAAGCCTTTCGATTCTATTAAGAAACTGGCGGACCATTTTTCTGGGTTGATATCCAGCGTGTTTTCCTATCTCCGTCCTCTTTGTAACGGGGGCGTGTTGGCAGAAGGATCGGCTCCCCATCACACGCTCGCCCCAAGAGTAAGCTGTTAAGACCTTTCTTCTAAAAAGCTCCTTCCGGCGTATTCCGGAATGTTTTTTCTAGCTCTTGTGGTTTGAGCCCATATTATCCGTTTGGTGAAAACACTTATCCGGCCTTTGAGAGACCTGATAGAACGGGTGGGTGAAGCTTCGTTTTGGTGGAAAAGAAATTTTTTTTATATATAATTTTTGTATATGGTGTTTAATCTTTTGGTATTTATTTTGCAGACATGGGTTTGCTTGACTATATCAGGACCGCTGACCCCCGGAAGGTGCAAGCGGTGGAGGTCCAGAAAGGGGAAGAGCAAGTGACTGCATGATAGTATAAAACATTGCATGGATTCCCTGGATGCTTCTATTATACTGTCGGTACACCCAAGCAAGCGGTAGTGGCTCTGGCGCTGGTCTTGAGGTTTCTGCTCCGTCTGCGGAAGAAAATGTTGTTATGGAAGAGAATGTCCTTCCGGAGGGTACTTTCTTAGATTTAACAGACCCGAAAGGTGATGTGACTGTGGTTGAGAAAGATGTTGCTCAGAAGCAGCCGGAGAAGGCCAAGAGGAAAAAGTTTGTTAAAAGCAGGGGACCTCTTCCTGCATAAAAGATTGAGGGTAGATCATCCTAGCCTTGCTTCCGGGACCGGTGGGAAGACACTTGCTAGTCTGAGACGGACCATTCCGGAAGGCTCCTTTTTATTGGGGACCTCTCCAGCGGATGTCCACACTCAGGTCACCGTGCGGAGGTACGTTCGTGCTTAACATTTTATTTTGCGGGTCTTCCCAGCTGGAGACGTCGGAAGAGTCGGCTGACTCGTTCTATGAGACGGCCGCCCTGAATTCTGAAGATGCCAAGCGTTGGTATGTTCCTCGCTGGAACATAACCAACGATTCACTGCTGGATGACGGCTTTTCTTGTCGTACGTTGGTTGATCGTGTCGCTCCCCCCGGCTTTTTCTCTGCACTCCGAAACATGGATTATGACCAATTGTTTAAGGAGTTCAATGTGGGGGCGGCACGATAGATTTGTCTTGGATCAGAGGTGAGGTCTCGTACTGAGCATGAGCTGGAACTTAAAGAGAAGCTTCGGGCTAAGTATGATGCTCGGGGTGTGCTTCTTAGTGAAAAGGATGCTGAGATTGCAAGGTTGAAGTCTTTGGTGAGAGAGAAGGAGACGGAGTCCGCGGAGGTTCTTCGTCTCCGTGATCAGGTTTCTGTTTTAGCTGCGGATAAATCTCTTTTGAGTGCAGAGGTTTCGGCTCTTAAGAATGCTGTTTCACAGAAGGATACTGACATCTCCCTTCTTGATTCCCGTGCTTCATACCTCAAGTCCGCCCTTGATGACTCCCAAGCTGCTTGTGATGAAGCCAGGCACTTGATTTCCTCCCTGTCCTCCGAAAGAGATGGACTTGCCTCTGAGGTATGACTTTTACCCGTTTTTGTTACAGGTTTTTTTTTTTAAAAAAACTTCTTATCCTTGCAGGTTTCTACTCTTCATTCCGCTTTCAGTGATTTTAAAGAGAAGATGGAAGCTCAGCAGGAGGCGCAGGCTCAGGAGTTGTACAATCGTGTGGCCGAACTTGAGGCACACGTGATGGATGTGTCCGGTCGCCTGGAGGGGGAATTTTACCCTGCTTATCTGACTACTCTGGCTGGACGAAGATGGCTGCTGACGCACGGGATGGAGCTTGCTATGATTAAATGTTTGAAGTCCCCCGAGTACCAAGGAATTTTGGGTCATGCTTTAGGCCGGGCCGTGGATTATGGTATGCAAGAAGGCTTGGCGGCCGGACATGAGCATGGAGTTGCTGGGACCCCACTTTCCGCCGTCGTGGCATACAATCCTGAGGCTGCTGAGAGCAATTATCTTGACGCGTAAGAAGGCTCTTGATGAAGGCGGACTTCCACATGGATTCATTTGTGAAGTACCAGAAGTTCCGGGATGGATGAGGTCTTTGATTGATTTTTATTAGAAGGACTTGGCAGATCTTCCTGAAGCGCCTCATCTTACAGCATGTGCCTTGAGCAACTCTCTGTCCCAATCTATCATACCGATATAAATGCTGTTGTTAGGGAGACCTCTTTATCCTTTGCGCTTCTTAATGTTCACACCCGTGCTGAAGGCGCAAAAAGGCATGCCTCAGCTCTCCGCCAGTTAATGGTAGATATAGTTTCTCATCCTTTGTCTTCTCAGAACTTGATGGGTGAGGCTAGCACTTCTGCGGTTGCCCCCTGCGTTGAGGATTTAGATACGGATGAAGATTTGGGGAGCGTGGTTTGTATGCCCTAGTTTGAAGATCCTCGTTTTAAGATTTTGCCGTGACCGCATGTGGTTTGTTATAGCGGTTTGTTTTTGTTTTTGGATTTATTTTGTATGCTGTGGCCGTATGTGGCCCTTTGCGGTTTATTTAAAGAACTGACATTTAACTTTGTAAGTTTAATATCTTATTTGGACGGATTCGTGTAGGTCCGTACCATAACACGTTTTTTAGTGCTATGTTTGCTATCTTTGTTTATTACTGGTGTACGTTCGTAATAGATAGTCTTGTTATAATTTCGTGGGTTATTCTCCCGGTTCTGGGTTTTGCAATACCTATTACGCGCCTGAGATGATTTGGGGTTGCTCAATATCCATCCACACCCATGCACCCCAAACAACCACCTTCACACCCCCCATTAATATTCCCCCCACCCCTCCCTATTCCTTTATTATACGGGATAATATTTTTGTAGAGCGTGGCTCCTAGCATGCATGTCAACAATTAATATAACTTTTGCAAGTAAAGACAATTTAAAATTTAAAACTCGTGGGGGTAGCTAATCCCCACTTTTCATTGAAATTCAAATTTTTACAAGATGCAATAGATAAAGACATTGCCCTCCGGAGCATCATATGTGCCGGGCAAATTCTTACAATTCATGTATATAACACTTTTTGAGATTACAAATGTTCCATGTCCTCGGCATTTCATTTCCTTTGCAGTCTTTGAGTTTGTAAGCTCCCTTTCTAAGCGACTCGTTAACTTCGTATGGTCCCTCCCATTTGGGTCCAAGTTTGCCTTCGTCCTTGGCATGACTTACTTCATTGCTGCGGTAGACCATATCACCCGGCTTGAAACTTGTTCCGCGGACTCTTGAGTTGTAATATTTTTCCATCTTTTTTCTTGCTTTTTGCTTCTTGTATTGCTACTTGCTCCCTTCTCTCTTCTATGAGGTCCAAGTTGATTCCCATAGCTTCGTTGTTTTTAGTTTGATCTATTTCCGCGGTCCAAAGTGTTGGCATGCCTATCTCCGTCGGGATGACAGCTTCCATGTCGTATGTCAATGAGAATG
>BQNB010125582.1:2335-19743 GCA_026074375.1 Tanacetum coccineum | reverse complement strand
TTGGTTGTGCCGGTGATGATAGTTACTGATGAAAAAGGTGATGCCGGAAAAAAGGTATCTTAACTTTTAGAGTAAACTGCAAAAATCATCCTTGTGGTTTGTAGTTTGTGGCATCAATCGTCCCTAGCCGATACTATTGGCACTAATCATCCCTGAGTGGTGAAATGTTCGGCAAAAATCATCCCTAGAGGGATGAATTTTGTAAAACTTTTTGTTAAACTTTTTTGTGAAAATCATCCCCAATAAGGATGATTTTTGCCAGACATTTGACCACTTAAGGATGATTAGTGCCAATAGTATTAGCTAAGGATGATTAGTGTCACAAACTACAAACCACAGGGATGATTTTTGTAGTTTACTCTAACTTTTAAGTATAGATTCCATTCTTTTTTAGTTTTGCTTTTCATATTTTTTAGTTTGATGGATTTTTATTCGTTGTCGCCTTACATAGGATCCGGTCATCTCTTCCGACCTCATGTTCCATTTTGATTAGTATATGTGATAATTTTGTTTGAATTTAGAGTTTAAAATCTAAGTTTTCTTATGATGTATTTCTAGTTTTTAGTATCTTAAAAAGAAGATATGGAGAAAAAAAATATTATAAAATGGATGAAAATTTAAAATGATGATTTGTTGGATTTTAGATATTTTTTTGGTATGTGTTTGTAGTTTTCGATCTATTTTGATGTTCTTTTCTTATCGTACAATTTTTTAGACACGAAAATTTAAAGATTTGATTCTCATTGATTTTCAAGGATGTTCAAGGTAAACCTAATGTTTATAGATACCAGACGTATACTCGCACATAGCGGCGGAAATTCTTAACGGTAAACCCGGCCGGGTCATGACCATTAATCGCTTCTATGTGTTTATGTTTCTGTGTGTTTTTCCATTCAATTGTGATCCCTATTTATACGAGAATTTACTCAAACCCTAGTCAATCGAAATTATGAGAGATTAATGAGCCCATTAATCTCCTCCATAATTAGCCTCCATAATTGTAAAAATTAATGGTTACATGACCAAATTAAATATGGTCATTTAATGCATTCAAACCTGCCACTTGAATATGTCAAAAGTTGTTGCAAGCATTTAATGTTCAAAACCGATTCAACTTACAAGTTTTCAATTTCAACTTTTCAACTTTAATTTGTTACCTAAAATAGAGATTTTCAAGTTTTAACTTTTCAACAATTAGGCAAATCTCCTTTATAAGGAGTATAGATTGCAAATTATCTCTATTTCCCTATCTCTATCACTTTAGGAAAAAGATCTTCTAAAGTTATGGTCAAACATGATTGATCATGTTAAGTTTATTGTGAGTGGAAATAAATAAGTGGGCATAGTTTTAAAAAGCGCGCCTAGGCTCTAAGGCTCTCAAGGCTCAAGCTCTAATGATTTTTTCAGATCGAGGCTCCGCACATGCATAAGGCTCACAAAAAACGCAGAGCCTTAGGCTTTAGAGCCTTGACCCTAGGCGCGCCTAAGAAAGGTGACGAATTTTAAAACTTTGTTTTTTGAATCTTACATTCATCGACCACATATGTTGATGAAAGATATCCTAGAAACTAACTAAATCAAACAATTTGAGTGTTTGGTCTTTTAATTTTAGTTTTTACACATATAGACTCATCCCTCCACTTTAAGCATGAGATAATGTAGGCGATCTCCACCCACTCTCCCACTCTCCGGCCAGATCCACCCACTCTCCGGCCAGATCCAGGCCATTCTAGCCGTCTAATAACCATAACATTTAAGCCATCATTAATATATAAATTGTCGCCTAAACTATTAAAATTTTCTTCAATTCAATGCGTCTCATATTCATGAAGCTCGCGCATTGGTCTGCGCCTCGCCTCAAGGCTCCATAATCATGCGCCTTGGTGCGCCTTAAGCCTTTTAGAATATTGTAAGTGGGCTCATGCTTTTTATTAAAAGAAAAAGTTTTATGCAATTAACTTATTTCTGATTGATGAACATGATGTATCATGTTTGACTCAACTTTAAAGGATTTTGATCCACTACTTTATAAAGCATTTAGAGCATTTGATTGTAGAAGTCTTAAAAATTTTAAAGGAACAAAACATTTCTTATTATGGAAGGATTTCAAAACTTAATCAATACTTGTAACCTCAAAAGTTTTAACCATCGTATTAATGATCAATAAGTGATTTAATAGGAAATAAGTAACAACCATATCAATACTTGTAACATATAAAACTTAAAAAAGGTTATTAATATACATTAAAATGTCAGTTATGAAATCTTAATATAAAAAGAACTCATTGTTTATGAAAAAATCAAAAAGCTACAACACAATCTAATCATACTTCACACACAATAGATTAAGTCATCTAACGTTCTTCTGGTCCTTGAACCTCGCCTAGCCCCTCGCTGAAAGATTTAATTATACGGGAACTCGTCGCCGCAACACGCTGGTGCCGGTCTATTTTAACTTATGTTTCAAAGATGCTACTTATGTGTTCCTTACTTTCGTTTGAATCTTATGTTTATTTGAATATGAAATACTTTGCATTATTATTGCTTAAAGTTATTTTAATTTAAACTACCATTCATTCGTACAGTTGTTAGAAAAACATTTAACATAATAACATTTGCTCGCCGCCAAATATAGTCACAGAGTACTCGCCGCCGCAATGCGCGGGTACCCGTCTAGTAAAAGAGTTACATCATTTTGGAGTTTTCTATCAAATTGAATCTTATGAGAAAAAAATTTGACCAATCAGAGTGCTTGATTTTGTTACATAGGCAAAATCGTACGATCTGATTGGTAAAAAAAAGTCAAAATTTATGGAGAAAAAAGACACATAAAAATATATGTGTCAAATTTGTGAAAAAAAAAACTTGAAAAAAGAAGAGGCGATTAATAAAACTTTAGTAGTTTTTAATTTTAAATAAATTATATGGAGTTAAGTGTAAATTTATAAATTTCCAAGTTTTATTATAACTTAAAAAAATAAACGAATAACCCCTTAAACTTTATACCCCTAGATTTTATATTTTAAAATACAACAAACGTAAACAACTTTTTAACTTCCAAACAAAGATTCAACGGTATCTAACCACATCTCAAATCTATCCGAAGACTTTTTGATAGATTTTTCATTGTCGGCCTGAAATCATATTGTACAACCAAATAAAAAAACATCAAAGCATATAATGTATCATAAATAAAGAAAAAGAGTTTTCTAGCTATTAATTGATGAGTTCAGACGAATTGCATTTTTTTATCTTTTAGTTTAATACGTACTAAAATTCTAAAATTTAAATTTCTTAAAAAAGCATTTATTTCATTGACATGTGTGTATGCCTATTTGAGCCATTTTTATATCTTAAAAAAGTGTTGGTGACGGTAAATGGGTAAAACTCTTTTTACATTTGTATATGTATTGAAGATATAAAATAAGTAAATCTTTATTTGACCAAAACATATTGTATGCACGAAACATAATACTTATTTGAGTTTTTAGTTTTTTATATTATATAAATATTGACGCTTTTGATATCTCAGCTTGATGCTTGTAAATTCGATTGTGAAGCAAAAATTTTACATGTTTTAACATAAAGTATGACTATGAATCCTAAGTATTGCTGACACATTTATGCAACTATAATCATAAACATATACAATATCATTCCAAAGTGGAGGTCAATGGTTCAAATCTAACAAGGAGAAAATTAATCTCCTTGTGGCTTTGGAGGTTCATTTGAGCCGACTCCGGGCTACCTAAAAGGGTAGTTTCGCTGGGATTAGTCGGCTCACAATGTCGAGTCAGAAAAACATATAAATCAAAAGAAAAAAAATTACTAATTATCCTCAAGTTCATATAATATATAAAAGATTTAATGAATATATTCTCTTCATATATTTTTTATAATACTTTATAACATAACTTATAAAACATAAAAAATAAAATTATACACATATTTAAAAAATAGGGGTAATTTCATATATATCCCTGCAAAAGCTTAAAATTGCATATATATCCATCTTAAATTAATAATTGCATATATATCCTTTCAAAAACATAAAAATTGCATATATATCCAACTTAAACTACTAATTGCATATATATCCTTAATAAACATTTTTAATTACATATATATCCTTCTTTAACTTTCATAATTGCATATATATCATTTATAAACATTTAATATGTCTTATATATTTAAATAATCATTTAAAATAATTATGCACTCTAACTTAGGATATTTATAATTTTATAAATAACAAAAGTAACATTTGTTTTAAAGGTACGATGTCTCGATGTTCAAAATGAACTAGACAACAAAAAATAACACATCAAGACGATATTTAACATTAAAAAAAAACCTCATATCATATATAATACGAATGCATGAAATAAATTCATAAATATATATCATGATTGTTATATATGAATAAAAACCAAAGTATTTTTATAATGAAATTACTACCAACAAGTTTGTAAGTATAGGAAAAAGTAATTTTAAAAAATATTTTTTTATAATTATAATTATCATGTATTTTATAGTTGTAAATTTATATTAAATAAGTATTTGTATATATCAAACATAATATTTAAGGTTTAAGAACGATATATATGCAATTATAAGTTTAAGTTTGATATATATGCAATTTTTGAGCTTTTAAAAGGATATATATGCAATTATAAGTTTGAGTTGGATATATATGCAATTTTTAGCTTTTGAAAGGATATATATACGATTCTTCTTAAAAAATATATAAATAGTTTAAGCCCCGGTCAAAGATGGAAAGGAAGTTACGGTCAAAGATACTTAAATCATTTAAAAAACCCGGCCCAAATTATATCCCCTAACAAGCCCAAAGCGGGTTGTATATATAATCGGGGTTTTGTAAGATTGTTTAGGGTTAGTTTTCAAGCAGTTGACACCATGGCGGAGCCAATTCAACTACCAACCCTTGACAGACAGTGAGGATGTAATGAATGCAGTAAGGACGGTGTCAGTAATATTTATTTGTTGATTTTTACAAATGATTTAGAGCTTTATAATTGTCTGCTTTGAATTTTATGACTATTATATTTGCTTTGACTATTTATTATGACTATTGTCTACTTTTAGTAGTGTTTTTTTTAACAAGCCAAAAGTACCCGCTCGTTGCTGCGAGGCGGGTTTTTTTTAATTGGTGTGCTCAAGCATAAGAACTCGCGCGTTGCGGCAGGGTTAATTTTTTCTTGAAT
This sequence comes from Tanacetum coccineum, assembly GCA_026074375.1. Lineage (NCBI taxonomy): Eukaryota > Viridiplantae > Streptophyta > Magnoliopsida > Asterales > Asteraceae > Tanacetum > Tanacetum coccineum. Next base: position 14,518 of record BQNB010125582.1, on the reverse strand, counting down.
AATAAATTTTTTTTGTCTTTTTTGCGGAGCGGGTTTTTTTCTTTTTTGCTTCGTTTATTTTAAAGTTGGCCGCGCGTTGCTGCGGAGCGGGTTTTTTTTTTTGGTTTATTTGTTCAGTCTCATGTTTAATAGTTTGTTTTTTTTAATATGGGCTTATGTGTTGGGCCTCATGTTGCGGTGTTTTTTAATCTAAATAAATCAGTACTTTTCTGTATTTTTTTTATCCCAATAAATTAGTACTTTTGTAATTTTTTTTCTTATTTTGTGCCAAGCAATTTTTTTTTATATTGCCTACTTAAGAAAGAGAAAAAATGTCAAATGGCCGGCCAAAGTTGGGAGCCCAAAAAACCGGCCACTATAGCATGGCGACGAAAACGTCGTCGTTTCACTTTTCTTTTGATAATATATATAATATAGCATGAGTGTGAGGCCCATTAGCTCCATGGATCTACAAATGTCAACTACAAAAGTGGGCCTGAATGAAGGGCCACACTAAGCCCAATTAGTTTCTATAGCTTTTTTGTCGTCACTCGACACGCTATATAGGATATAGAGTAATAGACATATTTTATATTTAATTTATATTAGTATTTATATTTTCTTCATTAATAAAAGAGTGAATTACATAAATCGTCCTTGTGGTTTGTCGAATCCTACATTTTTTGTCCTTATGTTTTTTTTCACCAGGTTTAGTCCTTGTGGTTTTGATCCATTGCGGGTTTGGTCCCTTGTGGTTTTGATCCATTACATGTTTGGTCTCTTGGTCAAACTAAGAAAATGTTGGTCAAGGGACCAAACCCGCAATGGATCAAAACCACAAGGACCAAACTCGATGAAAAAAACCACATGGACCAAAATTGTAGGATTCGGCAAACCACAAGGACGATTTATGTAATTCACTCTTAATAAAACAATGGAAAAAAGGAAGGAGCATTAAACCCTAAAGAAACCATCTTCTTCCTCATGCACGGCTATAACATGACATCTGATTCTTAAACTGATCTAGGTCAACCTCACCGTGACCGTTTATTCATTTGCCTTTACCGCTGCACCATAGTCAACTTCTTGTAGTTATTTTTCGGTCTCCCGCTCTATTAGGTTTAATCGCTTCTTACCTTCAAGCCTGTTATTCTTTGTTTTCTATTTTCCTTCTCAAAGATGATCAATGTCATGATGTTTTATTATAACAAATAAAAAACGTTGGGTGTGTTTGGTACCAAGCGTTTGAGAGCGTTTTGGAGCAACTAACGACAAGCGACTATCGGTTTAAATATAATGCTTGTTTGGCAATGAGCAACTAGCGCGGTGAATTGTGTTGGACCCGCTTTATTCAAAACGCCCATCATGAAGCCATTTAGATCTAGGCTAGCGTTTGCTACGTCAAAATGACATTATATGCCATTTTAATTATTTAAATATTTTTTTGTTAATATGTATATGTCTTAATATGTCATTTTACACTTTATAATTACAGTTACCAAACACTTTTATTTAACAAACAACTACTAACTCTTGCTGCTTCTTCTGCTACTACTGCCTCGTGCTGCTACTGCTGCGTTTCACCAAACACAACCAACATCAAAAGGAAAGAAAAGAAAAGTTATCTTGTTGTAGAATGAAACTTTTTATCATGCAGTAATGTACATTTAAGGAATAATATAGGAAATTTGATTTCTAACATGTGGAATAAGATTCTTTGTTTGAGATTGTTAAATGTATTAGTTTAGCTATCTCTTTTATTTCTGAAAATGGTTGTTCTTGTAAGTGTTGATGAAAGCTTGAGAGTAGACTGTCAATGGTGGTCAATAAAGTTACACTCGCCACTACGAAGATCAAAACAACGAGTATGCCTTAAGGGACCAATCTATATGTTTTAATAACATACCCTTTTTAGTTTGTATTCGAGTTTACATGCTTATGTGTCGTGATATTTTGTTTCGGTTAGCATGAATCGAAAATGAATACCTTGTTTTGTTCATTTGGTTATGTTTATTGAAAGCTACTGTTGTGTAATGAGTATTTGATTTTCTTTTCTATCCGTATTATATATTTGTTGTTGAATAATTAGGAAGGGTTAAATGGCAACATTGGCTTTTTGATATTTATGCAAATATGTTACCGTGTGTATGCAGTGGTTTAAGGTCTGCAAGTTAGTGTGGTATTTGATCAGCAATAGTTCTAAATTGCAGTCTGCAATTTAAAGTTATGGGATTTTGGTTGTTCATGACAAGTATGGTACAAGCCTATTAGTTAATTCGTGGATCATTTGGGATTTGCAGTGTTCATTTGGGTTCGTGGGTCGGTGGGTCAAGGCATGTCTTGTCTTTCTTTGTGTATTTCTGGCATATCATTTTGGTATGCAATTGATAGTGTTTCTTGTCATTTAGTTTTTTTTTTAGTGAAACTAATAAATTGTTTGCAATGGTTTGTATTATGGTTATAAAGTTGGACTAGAACGGATAAGAATTGTAATATATGATGTCCGTATTTATGTTATTAGAAACGTGAGTGCAACTGTATAAAGTTTATGGGTCTTAGGAGAAAAGATAAAAATTAACATATTATTTTAAATATCTTTAAAAATACTCATTTTTGTTAATTAAGTTTTAGATATACCATGATCAATTAAAAAAACTCCTTTGTGACTGTTTGCTACTAATACTTATGAGTATTATGTGTTTTATCGTGTTTAAATATGTTATTTATATTTATTTGTGTTTTTGTTTTCGGGGAGTTGGAACGGTCTCCAACGAAAATAAACAAGATGCTGATAAACGTCGCTATGTTTCTTATTGTTATCCTCACAGGATTATATCTATGCCTTCACGTCTGTACCGATACTCGTCACTTATCTGGGAACACGGGTGCGCAGTTGGGGCTTTTGTGTTCGGATTATTTTCTTCTATAGCTATGATCATGTTGGGGTCGTTTAGAAAGCATGATTTGTCAAAAAGTCCATTTTATATGATATGTTGTCGGACTCTCATAGTTTCAACATTTGTTTCGCCGTGTTTGATAGCCATCAAATTTGTTCCGGCTATCATCAACCGCAAAAAACTTGCGGATAAGATAACCGGCTATAATCACTGACCCACAGCAGATACCAATCCAAAATACTATGCGCAACATGGAACACATTCTATGACTATCAAACACGGCGAAACAAATGTTGAAACTATGAGAGTCCAAGAGCATATCATAAAAAATGAACTTTTTGACAAATCATGCGTGCTAAACGACCCCAACACGATCATAGCTATGGAAGAAAATGATCCAAACACAAAAGCCCCAACAGGAAATCTGCACATTCGTATTCTCAGATAAGTGACGAGTATCGCTACAGACGTGAAGCCATACATATAATCCTGTGAGGATAACAATAAGAAACATAGCGACGTTTATAAGCATCTTGTTTATTTTCGTTGGAGACCGTTCCAACTCCTTGAAAACAAAAACATAAATATAAATAACATATTTAAACACGATAATTTGTTCAAAAAAAATATTTAAACACGATAAAACACATAGTGCTTGAGAAATGGTATGTGCTTAATTACACATACCTTTGACCTAGTAAAACGAGCCTAAAATATATCAAAAATGCATTGTATTTGTGTGTTTTGTGATTTATGATGTGCAGGTAACGGATATTCACTAAAGGACAAAAACAAGGCCAAAACCGAGCACGGAAATAGAAAAAGCATGAAAAGACAAAGCCGAGGACATAAGCATCGTATTGGACCAACTCGTACCCAGGTTAATGGGCCGAGTCAGCCCATTAAGCTTATTTATTAAATTTAAAGCCCATGATATAAGCCTAAATCATTTATAAAAGTTCAAGCCCAAAATTAAATAAGCAAGCCCAATGCACCGTTAGTCCTTAGGGACTAACACAGTTAGTCCCTGACCCTTTTCATCGTTAGTCCCTAACCTTATTACCCTTTACCCCTAACCCCGTTATCAATCAAACAACCAAAACCTTTTCCCGCCAAAAGCACTATTCACCCATCCTTGTCAATTCGTACCCTGCAAACATACAAACCCAACTTAACCTTTTCCCCCACAACCCGACAACTCAATTTAACCTTTTCCCCCAAGAAATGACAACCAAGTTGGCAATCCTAGGCCAATTGATTGGTTGATGGTAATCAAGGGCTATGATCAATTTAAAGAAGCACAATGAAGGATTCAAGGGCTCAGATTTATGGCTTGGAGAGCACTCACACAAGAAACACACCTCAAGGATCAATAGCTTCTCAATTCGGCTATAAATAGTATGTGTTTTCACACATTAGGGGAGTAGTCATTTTTAGAGTAGCCTTTTATTGTATTTTACAACTTTTTAATCAGCTTATTGTACTTTCTTTCGAGTATTGTAAAAGTTTTTAAGTTTAATAAAATTTTAAGTTTTATTGTTAAAATCTGCTTTTCTTGTGTTAATGAATTATAAGCTTTGAAAATGTTTGATAAGCTCCATAAGCTCTGGTTTAATCTGTTCTAATAAAGCAATATAGACTTTTATATAGCTTTTAAGAGTTTAAGTTTATTTCACCAAAATTTCACCCTTAAAATACCTCAGCTTAATTGGAAGATAAGCCAAAGTTGGAAGGGCTTATATGACCATACTAGCTTGTTTTCAAACAAGCTAAAGCTTGTTGATAAGCTCTAAGAGCAGTTTATGTCCTTGTTTAAGCAAAGGACTTTGTAAGTTTTTATTTTCACCTTTTTAGCTTATTTATTGTTTGCTTATTAGACTGCTTGTTTTAGTGCTTATTACTGCTTATTATTTCTTTTTTATTGATGTTTATTGCTTATTTGTGATTGCTCATAGTTTAAATCTTCTTTGTTTATGTTTTTCATTAAAACTGTTAATTTTAGCTTAAAACTGCTCATTCTTATTTGCTTATTTTAAATGATTATCTCTGTGTTCTTATTGCTTATTAGTGCTTAATATCCATTGTTCATCATCTGTTTTTAAAAATCTTAGCTTAAAATAATGGAAATCAAGCTTAAAATGGTTTTAAAACTTTTAAAGGGGTGTTTCGGTTAAGAACTAAAATGGGTCAAATGAGTTTTAAAATTGTTTTGGGTCATCAAGCCAACTTTGTTAAGCTTAAACTTTGCCTTATAATCAGTTTTCAATAAGTTTTTGCAAGTCTTATCAAGTTTTAAGGTAGTTTCTAACTAATCCTAGAATTTGTGGGCTTAAAACTTATTCAAACTGCTTATATTTAGTTTGCTTAAAAGTTGTTTTTAAGTCTTGTTTATGCCATCATTTTGGTTCTAAAATGCAATAAAATAGTGTTGGTTAAGTGTTTATTGTCATCTGTGGTTTTGGTATTAAATCTGCCTAGTGTTTATTTCAGTTTTAAAGCAGAAAAAGTCAATTTCAATCATCAAATTTAGATTAGTTCATGTTAGTTTTAGGGTCTGAAAATCAGTGCACAAGCTTATTGTAGTATAAGCTCAATCTGTTTGAGCTTATTTTGGGGTTTAGCTTTATTTTACTAGCTTATTATTAGGCCCGCAATTAGCTTAATTGTCTTTTAGAATACAAAAACATTAGTTAGTCTGTCAGTTTTCAAAGTCTTTTTCTAACTTATTCACTAAACCAATTTTCTTAATTTTTGTTTTCATGTGTTCTTTAGATGTCAAGCTTAATCTGTTTTTAGTTTATAGCTTATTTCATGTGCTTATTTGTTCTTATTTTTAGCTTAAAATATTCGTCAAGTCCTTTAAAAAGCCTATTTTTGAGCCTACTGTCTTAATGCCTTTAAGTCCTTTTCATCTTATTTTAGTTGCTTATTTTAAGTCTTTTATGCTTATTAGGGTTTAGTAATAATCTGTTTGTAGCCCATTTGCTTGTCCATTTGCTTACTGTGTTTAAAAAGCCAAACAATTTTAGCAAATTGCCACTTAGTTTAGAAACCATGTCTGTCACTTTTGTTAGCTTATTTTTAAGATCTGTCAAAAGTACCTTTTTTAAAGTTGCTTATTCTGGTCTTATATTTAGCTTTTTGAAATAAAATAAAAAAATAATAATTTTACAAAAAGGGAAGCTACAAGGTTCGAACCTGTGACATTCCCCTTTCTCATAGCCAACACTTTAACACACACACCTTTACCATCTGCGCCCTTGGGACTTTTTCGTTATACCTTCACACCATCTTTCTTTTAAACCCTTTTTGCAGTTTAAGCCCTTCAGCCCTATTTAGCTTATTTCCAGCTTATTCCAAAAAGTTGTTGAACTCAATTTATTTTTCTTAGGATTAGAATAGTTAAAAGTACTTTTCATGATTTTTTTAGATTTTTATAAATTAGTTTAATATTTTTTATAATATTTTTAGAATAAATCTGTTTTTAATTCATAATAAATAAAATAAAAGTCAAAAAAATATAATTCTTTTTTTATAAAATTATTTTTAATCATTTAGGACTTTTATAAATTAGATTTGCATTTTTAGGGTTAAAATTTAATAATTTAAGTTTTAAGTCGCGTTTTTAGATTCCCATTAACGTTTTTAGTTTAAAATTTTAATTTCTTTAATTATTGCTTGCATTTATTTGTTTTTGCATTAGTTGTAGAAATATGTTCTTAAATTAGACGAAAAATAGAATCCAAAAATCAATTCCTTGATCATTTCAAATACGCATTAACAAACTTAATCGGGTACTACTTCGTTTAAACAATCACATCACACCCCCAAACCACATATTCACAAATCAACGCTTCGCCTGGGGACCCCATGAGCCCGGGAGGTTTTGGATTTATTACCTTTTTTGGTTAAAAAGTAATTTTCTTTCTTAAAAACCTTACGGAATACTTACTCTTAAACTAATATTTAGTGATATCTTTTTTTTCTTGGGCTATTAATTATATATATACATAAATAAGATGGCTATTAAGTGTAAAAAAAAGTTTTAAAAATCATTTAAATCAATATCCAAGAAGCCGTGTAGTGTTGTTAAGGTTTTAGTTTTAAATAAAGGCTATAATTAGCCGAATGATATTAGTTGTCGTTAATTGAAGAATTAAGAAGAATTTTAATAAAGCATGACATATATTGTTTTTAAATATACAAATTACAAAAACAAGCACTATTCACACAACTTCTTTCAAGCTATTTGCTTCCATTGGTTGAATGTGATTCTTTCTTCTTTATCTTTCATCTTTTCCTGAGATTTAAGTGTGTGTGAAAGGATATGTTACTAGGTCGAGAGGTAAAATTAAACGATTAGTAGGATTGCAGACTCAACAGATTCCGAAATCTTCTTGCAATGGACGATAATTTTTATTTACAAAAATAACAATATAAATTTCAAATTGTAAATATAAAAAAAAAAAAAGACATAAATTATCTATTTTTACCAATTATCCAAAAAATAAAAAAAAAAAAAATAATCGACAATTAAAAAAAAAATTGATAAAAAAATAAACAAATAAAAATTAAAACACTCCAAATATAAACACAAAAACAAACGCAAACGAAAGAAAAATAATTAATCCAAAACGAAAAATTAAGAATTCAAAATTACCCCCCCCAACCTAAAATCATCCCCCCCCAACCAAACCCCCTCGCTGGCCCCCCACCCCCCCCCCCCTATCCACCTCATCTCACCAACCCCACCACCCACCACCAACCCCCGCCCCCACTCCAAACTCAAAACAAAAACATACCCACCCTACGCCCCCCCACCCCCCCTCACCCCCCACCTATCACTATCACCCACCATTCATAATGCATTCTGAAGACACCCACCATCACATAACCCCTCCCCCACCCACCCCCTACACACCCCACCCCCTCCCCAACCAGGGTCCGCACGCACCCGGGGAGTTGGGACCATCGCCTCTCATTCGCCCACCCCCCCCCACACAGTCCCATCCCAATTCTCCTAACATACCAACTAGAAGAGAGATATTCCCCTAACCCCCCCCCACCGCTTACACAACCCCCCCACCACAACCTACCCCACCTCCCAACAACCCCTCCACACCCAATCCCCCCACCCAAACATCCGCCAACACCTCCCTCCCAATCAACAAGACCCATCGGTCCCCCCCCCCTCACACCCCCCACCGAAGATCACCCCCAACGTCCCACCAACCCACTCCCAATCACGACACCACCATAACACCACCACACAACACAACAAACTACACCTCTCACTCGCGCCCTTATCTACCAACTGTCTTCCACATAGACTCCCGCCCAAAAAATAGGAGCGTCCACCCCGCCGCCCAGAACCAACCCCCCCAAATCCCTCCACCCCCCCCAGAGATGTAATAAGGCAATGTTGTGCAAACGAACGAGTCATGTCAAAAATTTTGTGAAAATGTTACACTTAAAAAATATTTTGGAATAAATACTTGTGTCGAACCCACTAAAGAGACAAAGGTGACTTTTAATGAATATCAAGTTTTAAGGTCAGTCAATTTAGCGTGAACGTAACAAAATGGCAAGAATTTATAATTACCCTGTTAGCCCGATAATAAGACAAAAATAATAATAAAATATTATTATTTTATTTAAATTATTGAGTACTCATATATATATATATATATGTATGTATATCGTATCGATTACGGAAATGTTGATTTATTTATTTTCGGCTCTTGAGTTCTTGCTCATTTCTTTTTTGTTAGATTTCCGCGGAGTATATGGTTGACTGTTTCGTTTTAACGATTGAAGGTGTCTTGAGTGAATTGTATTTATGTCACACTTAGCTCAAGTGTTGAGTCATTTTGCGTAATTACCACACAACCATAATATGAGATAACAATTTTGGTAAAGATAACCGTTTTGGTAACTGTTTCGTTATGAGATAATGATTTTGGTAAAGATAACGGTTTTGGTAACGGTTTTGTTATGAGATAACGATTTTGGTAAAGATAACGGTTTTGGTAACGGTTTCGTTATGAGATAACGATTTTTATAAAGATAACGGTTTTGTTAACGGTTTCATTATGAGATAACGATTTTTGTAAAGATAACAATTTTGGTAACGGTTTCGTATGAGTTAACGATTTTGGTAAAGATAACGGTTTCAGTAACGGATTCGTTATAAGCTAATGGTTTTGAAATAAAAAGTAAAGGTTTGATGATAAGAAAAAGGGGGTTTTGTAAGGATATTGAGAATCTTGGTGTGTGTAAAGACGAACACTTGTACAATAAGGCAACTTTGTACAAACATTAATTAAGTGTCATAAATGTCTAGGTCGTGGCCGGGTACTGTTGTGCGCTTGCGTTGAGACTATTTGTGATTTGAGATTGAGATTTGTGCTGTTTGCATTTTGCTATTTGAGGTGAGTTCTCGTAGCCTCATTTTTACTGTCTTTTCCGTTGGGGGAAAATGATACTCAAATGTGTTTTGAAATATTTTGAATTGATCTGTGCGAAATGTGGATTTGTTTTTAGGAGAAGATATGTGCTTATGACTAATATGTGAATATTATGTGCTGCATGATTGTTTGGATCGGATAAGTACGCCTACCTAGTATTTGTATAATTGTTTGGATCGGATGGGTACGCCTACCCAGTATTTGTATGATTGTTTGGATCGGATGGGTACGCCTACCTAGTATTTGTATGATTGTTTGGATCGGATGGGTGCGACTACCCAGTATTTGTGTGATTATTAGATCGGATGGGTACGCCTACCCAGTATTTGTGTAACTATTGGAGCGGAAAGGTACGCCTACCCTAGTTTATGTGTGGTCCTGCCATAATTTAGTGCTCCAGCTGATAAGCCCTTTAGGTGCGTAAGTGACATATGGTATTTGACTAGCAGGATGCTAAGTCATGGTTTGCTTGCATATATTCACTGTCATATAGCCCTATTGTCCACTGTTTTGAATATTAGCACGACTTTTGGGTTTAAGGTCAAACCTACGAGCTCACCAACATTATTGTTGACGTTTTCGAGTATCATTGTAAGGTGTGTCAATCAAAGGTATATGAATGGTATTGGAAGAGCAAAGATGTAACCCAAGGGGACTGGGTCGAGATGGGTTTTGATTATTTAATTTTGTCAAGTCTTAACTTGTAAAATTTATGTAAACTCAAGTTTCATTCTTGTAAATTGTAAAGTGTATGATCTTGTATCTTGTGCGATGAACGGTATCGTTGCATCCCGTGTTTCCGCCACTGACGGGGTGTGACAATTTATCTTATGCTTCTTACCCATTTTGTATAATTATTGCATGAATTGGTACTTAGTTGTTTATATTTGATATTTGTAGTAATTATGGAATAATTGGTGAAGTTTTGCTAAAAGGCACACATTTTGGAACATAAACAAAGAAATATGAAGAGTTTTGTTCTGACAACCTATACGTCGTATCCATCAAGGAAGATACGGCGTATCTGTGCCTGCACTTCACTAGAAACCATGAAGAATTGAAGAGCAATACGCCGTATCCAGAAGACTCTATACGCCGTATCCAAGATCAAGTATTGAAAGATTCTAGAAGATATTGAACGTGGTACCTACTCCAAGAAACCCCTAACACGCCGTATTGACCTCAACCAATACAGCGTATCGACGAATTTTCAAACACTATAAATACAAAACCCTAAACACGAGTTTAGGGTGTGCTTAAATATATTTTTGAAACCCTAACCACAAAAGTCAATTTTTAGAAGCCAAGAAGAGCAAAGAAGGTCTCGCAACGTGCTTAATTCCATAGGAAACACCTTGTAAAAATCTATACTCTAATAAACGTTCAATTTTTGGTATCATTCGTTTAACTCGGTTAGGTTATGGTATGTGCTTAAATACACATACCTTTTCCTAAATAAAATGAGCTTAAATGAACAAAACGGACATAAAATGCCAAATATATGCTTGTATTGCGTTATGTACATTGTAGGTGACAGATTTTGACAAAAAGACAAAAACAAGGCAAAAATCAGACAAAACCGAGCACGAGATTGGAAAGAGCATGGAAAACCAAAGCCAAAGGCGTATGCATCTTAGTGGGCCAACTAAAGCCAAGTTAATGGGTCAAGTCAGTCCATTATACTATCTATACTAAGCCTTTTATGCCTTAAACAATAAAAAAAGCCTAAAGTCCAAAATAAACCAAACCAGCCTAATTATTTAAACCCTTTAACCCAAACAACCCAAAACCTTAACCTTATTACACCATTGGTCCTTACCTCATTACACCGTTAGTCCCCAAGGACTAACACTGTCGGTCCCTAAACCTAACAACCCCTAACTCCCGTTACCCCTTCACCTCCAATTTTGAGTTATAATTTAATAAAGCCCAAAAAAGGCAGGAAACCCCAAAACAGGGTAAAACCCACCCCTTCCATAGTTCGAAGCACTCTTATGCACTCTCATATGCATCCTGACATACGTTAGTGCCACGTAGGCACATTCAAGCATTTTTATTGGACAAAAATGGACGCATCAATAGATAAGGACAAAAGTCAAGGGCGAGTTTTATGTTAATTGGCATAATTTAAAGCTTTCCATATGTGAATATGGAATGATTGGAAGGTAATTGAAGACTCTAGACTGTTTCACCTCACGAATTGCTCAAGACTCCCCTATAAATAGTGGAGGGTTTCAAGAATGAAGAATCATCTTATCTTACATCTTTGGCTTATTTTTCTTTTCCAGCAATTCACTTTAATGTTTTAAGTTAATTTCCTTGTTTTCAAGCTTATTTATAAGCTATTGTACATTCGAAGCATTATACTTTGAAGTTATTCAATAAAAAGCAAGTTTCCATTATTATTTAGCTTATTACTCCTTATTTACAGCTTATTTGTGCTTATTCAATTTTAGTATTGCTTATTACTCCTTCTAGAATGCTTTTCATAATCTGTCTTTAAGTTTAATTAGTTTTCATAGAATTTGCTAAAAAAAGAGTTAATACTGCTTAATTGAATTGCTTATTTTAAGTGCATATTTTCCTGAAGTTTCAGCTTAAATGTCCTTAACATGCTTAGTGCTTAATCTGTTTTCAATTTTCCAAGCTTATTGTTATCTAAATCAGCTTAAAATGCAAATTTATATTTTAAAGGGGTGTTTGGGACAGCAGCTTTAACTAAGGTTAAAGCTGTTTGACCTAACTCTAGCTTTTGAGTCAACTTTAATAAGCTTATATTAGGTCTTAAGTTGTGTTTTCAAAAGTTTAAAAGTATTAAATCTAAGTTTTAAGATATTATC
>BQNB010125581.1:0-19743 GCA_026074375.1 Tanacetum coccineum | reverse complement strand
TGGTTAGAACAAGAAAAATGCTTAAACGGAAAACATCCTTAACCTCGGTTAGGATACATTTTCATAAACCTTTCTAAAGTCTACTTTAGGACAAGTAGGATTCAAGTGGAGGATATTGGATATCATCAAATAACGTCACATTTTATCATCATTTATCCCATGCATTTTACCCACTTTTTATATAATTATTGCAAGATTTGGTACTTAATTGTTTAAAGTTTATAATTGCAGTAATTCAGGAGTGACTTATGAAGACGAAGCTAAAAGGCGCAATTCTAGAGCTAAAATGAAGACATTTGAAGAAAAATGCTATCTGTTACCAACATACCATACGCTGTATCCAGCAAAGAAGATACGGCGTATCTGCGCCAACTCATCACAAGAATACGCGTAATGATCAATTCCCGATTCGGTGTATCAACGATTACCTATACGCCGTATGCACAGCTGGTCATGAGTAAAAGATTGACAGTTAATATGATTGATACCAATTAATCTTGATTGATTTGATCTTATCACGAACTCCAGGGAAATTACCCCTATACGCCGTATGCCGTCAATTCTATACGGCGTATCGGGCATTTTTCAGCAACTATAAATAGAAGACTCAACTACGAGTTTTCAGTGTGCAATATCATATTCTCTGTATAGTATACACTAGAGTTTAAATTTCAGAAGCCAAGAAAAGCAGCCAAGGTTAAGCATCAACCATAATTCCATAGAAGACATCATGTAATTTCTACTTTCTTAATCATTCGATTTCTAATTCTTTGATTACGTTTGTAAAATGACAATGACTATGGGCTAATACCCTCGGGTATTAGCCATGTTTATAAAGATTATTATGTTTGGTTTGATTTTATTCCGGCTTGTTTAATTAATCGTTGATGTTTAATTATGTTTATCGCTTATACTTGTTTATGTGCTTGTACATGCGACCTATCATTCAACTGGGTCTAGTGAGACTTAACCCGTAATCTAGATGTTGGGATAGCTCTCCATGTTGTGTTTTGTATGCCCGGACCAATAGGATCATAAATGACACCTTGTCATTACCCTTTGATTATGAGCTTAGTTGGACCGACAAGTGACCCAATAGTTGATCAGTGATCATGTTCTTAATTAATTGGTAATTGATTTGGGTGGTGGACTACTGGTGTATAAAACAACATCAAGTAATAAGTGGGTAAAGTCCCGATGGGCTAGGGTATTAACAGGATCACCACTGCTTTAATTCTCTATGATAGATTATAATTAGACTAAGGATGCTTTATGCGGATACGTTGATCATGACATGATTGTTCGTAACTAGGTCTTAGGAAGAAGAACCGCCTAAGTCTTAAGAATGATATGTCGCCTCGAAATAAACAGCCATTGCACTAATGAATCAAATCAACATATAATTGGATTAACATGGTTAATACAGTTTTCTATTATTTGGCTCGTTCCGCTCTTTTGTCTTGTATTTATTTGCTTTAGTGTGTATTGCGCTTAAATCTGATATTTGTCACCATAAACCTATGCCAGTCTCTCAGGCTGAAAACCCCCTTTAACCTCTAGGAAATATGTATAGCATAAGTTTAACCAGTAATTAGACTAATCTAGATAGAATAAAATACTGATAGAATAGTAGGTTAACTCTCACTCTTAGTGTTCGACACCCTACTTACCGCGAAGCTACATCTTGACCGGGTACTCTGCCCGTTAAAGTGTTGTCTTTAGGTTAATCGGATAAATATAAATATAAAACCTGATAATCATAAATAACACCTATATAATGACACATCAGCTATTCAGACAACCATTCCAAACACTGCTGCTTTCCAAACTGAGGATCTTGATGCTTATGATTCTGACTGTGATGATGTCTCTAATGAAAAGGCGGTTCTCATGGCTAATCTTTCTAGCTATGGTTCTGATGTTCTTTCAGAGGTACCTCATTCTGAAACTTCTCATAATGATATGGGTAATCAAAGTGTGCATGTAATACAATATTTTGAACAAACACCAATTGTTGATTTTTCAAATAATGAGATAACTTGTGATAGCAACATCATTCCGTACTCTCAGTATTTGCAAGAAACACAACAGGAAACTATTTAAGATACTAATTTGTATGCACAACACGATTCAATGATTTTATCTGTGATTGAATAAATATCGAAACAAATAATTAATCATGTTAATAACTGGGAAAAGGCCAATCAAGAAAAGAATAATGAATCAGTAACCGCTGAGCTTGAGAGATACAAAGAACGAGTCAAAACTTTTGAACAACGTCTTAATGTTGATTTAAGCACACGTGAAAAAATGATTGATTATCAAATAGATGATATGATAAAGGAAAAGCTTGCACTTAAGCAGCAAATTGACTTACTTAAATAAAATCTTTCAAATAAAATCAAAGAAAAGGAATCTTTATAGCAAACATTTATTGTTTTCAAAAATGAATCCAAAGAAAAGGAAAATAAGTATATAGACAAAGAAATTGATTTAGAAAAGAAGATTAAGGAACTAGATAATATTGTTTACAAAGTGGGTCAATCTGCTAAAACGGTGCACATGTTAACAAAGCCACAAGTTTTTTTTACGATAATGCTCACAAACAAGCTCTAGGTTATCAAAATCCGATTATCTCGAGAAAGCTCAGAGGATTAAACCAACCTTGTATAATGGTAGTGTTCTTTTTGATAAACATGTTGCTAGTCTTGTGTTTGATGATGAAGAGACATTGATTTTGAAAGAAGTAAGTCAATCTAAAATGCTTGCAAAACAAAACGACCCAATTTCAAAAGAAAGAATGGTTAATACAAACTCCATTTAGTTATCGTTGAGTCAAATCGATTATTAAAGATTTTGATAAACGTTTTGTACTCAACGAAAAATGTCTGAGAACATGATTTCTGGTACAATACTTTACACCTATACTGACGAATCTGCTTTGTAACCTGTCAAAATTGAGGCTGTCGGGAACATTCCTAAGGTAAGACTGGTTAATACAAGCCTTAAAAAGCTTAAATACCATCTTGGCTAATTTGACGTTGTGGTGAAAAAGCGGATTACACCTGATGCTATAACAGAAGGGAAATGGGAGTTTGAACACACGAAAACTATTTTTCTAATTGAAATAATTCTATTTTTAAAGAGCTTAAAAGACATATTCAATGTTTTTGATAAAGATCTTTTTTGAGGTAACATAACTACAAACAGTTTTTAACCAGATGGAAGGTGCTGTTAAATAGTATTTTGTATATAAAAGTGTTTTGAAATCCAAAGAAAAGATTTTTTTTATTGAATATGACGACTCTTAACAAAAAATATGTCTCAAGATGTTATGTAGTGTGATGAATTTCCAATTGCTGTTTTTGATGATGTGTATGTGGAAATTGCAAAGTAGTGAAATTGTGGAAGTTTTGATTCTTGATTGCTGGAGCTTTTTAACAAACAAAATGAGTAATGATCTTGAAATGTTATTTCACCAACTTGAAAAAATTGCATTTTCTCGTGAGTTAACAGTTGACAACTATATCAAGAAGTTTTTCAAAAGGAATCATTCACTAATAATCAAAATGCTCTTGAAATTCCAGAATATTTTGAAAATAAATGATTTTAAATGCTCGCTACAAGCTAAAGACATTCAATCTGTAAGTTGAGGAACATTATCATAATTCGATGAGAGGGGATCACCCCCAATGACAAGGAAGAGAAAGTCAAACATGAATGGATAAAATTATGACCTTAAACATTTGTATAGGAGCATAGTGTGGCAAATTACTTTCTGAAAACGTGACAGTTACCATAAGAAGTTGAGCATTTAAAAAAAGATTTACAAAGATCAATTTGATTCAATTAAAAAGACACATGCTCTCTCTAAGGAACACGATGACTCTTTGATTGCTTAATTGAACTCTAAGTCTATGGAAAATGCGGATTTAAAACGTCAAATTCAAGACAAGGTTTTTGTTATTACATCATTGAAAAACGATTTACGAAAATTAAAATGAAAAGAAGTTGAAAATGCTTCACAAATACCAATTGCCACCACTGTTGCTCCAGGCATGTTCAAGCTAAGATTCCTTTAGGCTCGAGGTTATTTCCAAAATGGGAAAGCTAACGTATGTTTATCTTAAGCATTACTAGGAAAAGTTGCCTTACTACGGGGGAATTAGGTGAACAAGTAAGGCATAAAAACCTCATAGATAATGCGTTAGCACTTAGCCTATAAGATGCACACGAATTTCCGGAGTCACTTGTATTATGTTCGTGATTACATGCCCTAATGCAATTAGTCTTAGTGAGTAAAAGGTTGCTATCACACCTATGAACAAGGTCAAGAAAGTTAGGCTTTTTGAACCTCTCACATCCTTAAGCAACATCAAATAGGCAGAGTCAACTAAAATGTCTGATTCTAACACACATGTGTTGTCTTCTATAGGATTGGAGTGTTCTACTAGTACTTGTAGATCACAGCCTACAAGCAATAAAAAGAATGATAGGATCTTGCAAAAACAAAGTAGCAACAAGAAGAATAAAGTAGAAACCCAACCTAGGAAAGTGAATAAAAATAATCGTGTTAAAGAATCCTAGTTTGTGGGACAAAGTTAGCATTCTATGTTAAAATGAGGAATTCTTTAGTTAACATTTGTGTTAAATGTAAGCAATGTATGTTTGATGCAAATCATGATGTGTGTTTCCTTAATTTTGTGAATGATGTGAATATGCATGCTAAATCTAAATCTAAGTCAAAGAAAAGCCAAGTGCAAAATATTTGGAAACCTATGGGTAAAGTGTTCACTGATGTAGGACTTAAGTGGAAACCAACAGGAAGATTTTTCACTATAGTTGGTAACTCGTGCCCTTTAACTAGGATCACTCCCAAGAAAATAGTGCATCTTAAGGAAACCACTTCTAATTCAGTTGAAACACCAATAATCAGAGCTTAAAGTTATAGTAGGACGACCAAACAAAAAACATCAGTTGGTTCGAGTAAAAAAATTAAGATTGTAGAATTTAGATTGCTAACAACTCGGAGACCAACATTTATGGGGAATCTAATGGTTAATGATGTTCCATCTTCTTCTTCTCTTGTCAATGACAGGTTGTCCAGATTTTTCTCTGGTATCTGGACTCTGGATGTTCAAAACATATGATAGGGAACCACTCTCAGCTCATGAAGTTCGTTAGTAAATTTCTGGGAACTGTTCGATTAAAAAACGACCAAGTTGAAAAGATAATGGGGTATGGTGACTATCAGCTGGGGAATGTAATTATCTCAAGGGTGTACTATGTTGAGGGGATTAGACATAACTTGTTTTCTGTTGGACAATTCTGTGACGCGGATCTTGAAGTCGCTTTTCGGAAAAAAACTTGCTATATTCGGAATTTAGAAGGTGTTGATCTACTTTCAGGATCCAAAGACACAAATTTGTACACAATTTTCTTAATGATATGCAAAGACTTCTTCGAACTGTCTTATCAAAAGCATCAAAGACTAAGAGATGGTTATGGCCCCGTAGTTAACGCATTCAAATTTGGTACTTCTTACCAAGCTAGCTAAAATGTCTTGCATGAGGCATTCCAAAACTTAAATTTCAGAAAGATCATCTGTGTTCTGCATGTGCATTAGGAAAAAGCAAGAAATCCTCTCATCAACCCAAGGTTGAAGACACTAATCAAGAAAAACTATATCTTTTGCATATGGATCTCTCGATGCGTGTGGAGAGTATTAACAAGAAAAAGTATATCTTTGTGATTGTTGATGATTACTCATGATTTACTTGGTTCAGATTATAGAGATCACTGAATTGTGCATCAGCTATAAGCTGCGAGTTGTTGTTGTGAGCTCGCTCTAATGCTTCAATCAAGCATGCCAATAAGGTAGTCGAGTATCGTGATCAGAAGAAGTGGACCGATTTGTGGAGTCCATTATATATTACAGTGAGTATGTGTAGTGATGATGATTAGCTGTGATTGGCGCCAATTATGATAACAGAAGAAGCTGTTGTGTCGCGCTCTCATATCATGAACATATTGTTCGTCTGTGTAGAAAGTTCATTCGTAAAAGAGTGTTCTGTTATCGTTGCTATTCGATCAACTAGTCCTGCTTCAGTATTCCAGGAGTCCCGCCGCTAAAGACAAAATATGAAGCTCCTGCGGCCATCATCAAATGTATTAAAAACATTCAAGTTCATTTGAAAGCCATAGTCCGAAATGTTCAAACAGATAATGGAACCGAATTGGTCAATCAGACACTTCATGAATGGTATGAAAATGTTGGCATCACACATCAAACTTCTATAGCTCGCACTCCACAGCAGAACGATGTTGTCAAAAGGTAAAATCAGACTCTTGTAGAAGATGCTCGAACTATGTTGATATTTTCTAAAGCTCAATTATTTCTGGGCCAAAGCTATCAATGCTGCTTGTTACACCCAAAATCATTCTTTGATACACCTCTGATACAATAAAACTCCATATGAGCTTATGCAAGACAAGAAAACGAACTTATCATTCTTTCATGTCTTTGGTTCACTTTGCTATCCTACCAATAACCATGAGGTTCTGGGAAAATTTGATGCAAAAGCAGACATTGGGATTTTCGTTGGTTACGCGCCTGCAAAGAAAGCATTCAAAATCTACAACAGAAGGACCCGGATAATTACTGAAACAATTCATGTAACGTTCGATGAGCTAACAGCAATGGCTTCTGAATAATTCAGTTCAGGACCCGGGCTTCAAGGAATGACTCCTGCTACATCCAGTACAGGACTCGGTTCAAATCCTATTTCTCAACAACCTTGCTTGCCACCAATAAGAGATGATTGGGATCGGTTTTTTCAACCAATGTTTGATGAATACTTTAACCCTTCAACAATTAATGTTTCTCCAGTTCCAGAAGCTGCTGCTCCAAGAGCTGAAGTATTAGCTGATTCTCTTGTGTCAACTTCCATTAATCAGGATGCTCCATCAACAAGTATTCCCTTATCACAAGAACATGAACACTCTCCATTAATTTCTTAAGGTTTTGAAGAATTACCAAAAACACCAACATTTCATGATGATCCACTTAATGAATCTCCTCGTGAAGACTCAACTTATCAAGGATCATCATCTAATATGAGGCAACTCTACACTCCATTCGAACACATTGGTAGATGGACTAAGGATCATCTTATAGCAAACGTGATCGGTGATCCTTCTCTCTTTGTATCTACAAGGAAGCAACTCAAAACTGATGCCATGTTGATGCCTTCCTTACTTCAGTAGAAACCAAGAACTTCAAATAAGCAATGACTGAACCGTCATGGATCGATGCAATGCAAGAAGAAATTCATAAATTTGAAAGACTTGAAGTTTGGTAATTGGTGCCGTGTCCAGATAACATGTTCTTAATCAAACTCAAATGGATTTAAAAGGTCAAAATACATGAATCTGGTAGGGTACTAAAGAATGATGCTTGACTAGTTGCTCAAGTATTCAGACAAGAAGAGGGTATCGATTTTGAGGAATCATTTGCACCGGTTGCTAGAATAGAGGCCATTCGTATCTTCGTAGCAAATGCCGCTCACAAGAATATGACAATCTAACAAATGGATGTCAAAACATCTTTCTTGAATGGCAAGCTCAAAGAAGAGGTCTATGTTTCTCAACCAAAAGGATTTGTTGATCAGGACAAGCCATCGCATGTGTACAAGCTCAAAAAGGCTCTTTAAGGTCTAGAACAAGCACCACGTGCATGGTATGATATGCTGTCAAGTTTCCTCATCTCTCAACAATTCTCCAAAGGTATAGTTGATCCAACACTCTTCACACGACATGCTAGAAACGACATATTACTGGTATAAATTTATGTTGACGATATAATATTTGCATCAACTAATACTGCCATGTGTGATGAGTTTGCTAATCAGATGATTAATAAGTTCAAGATGTCGATGATGGGCAAATGTTATTATTTTTAGGATTACAAATATCTCAAAGTCCTAGAGGCATCTTTATAAACCAATCTAAATATGCTTCTGAAATTGTTAAAAATATGGTTTGCATTCTACTGATTCTGTCGACACACCCATGATTGAAAACAAGAAACTGGATGAAGATCTACAGGGGAAACCAGTTGATGCTACACATTACTGTGGCATGATTGGATCCTTAATGTATCTTACATCCAGTAGACCTGACCTTAACCATGCAGTCTGCTTATGTGCCCGGTATCAGGCTAAGCCTACCTAAAAGCACTTACAAGCGGTGAAACGGATCTTTTGATACCTTAACAAAACCATTAACATGGGTCTATAGTACTCAAAGGATACCGATATGTCACTCAAAGCTTATGCAGATGCCGATCACGCGGGATGTTAGGACACTAGACGTAGTACATCGGGAAGCGCTCAGTTCTTAGGTGATAAACTTGTTAGCTGGTCGTCCAAGAAGCAAAAGAGCACTGCCATATCGAGTACAGAGGCTGAATATATTGCCTTGTCTGGATGTTGCTCACAAATCCTATGGATGCGTTCACAACTAACAGACTATGGTTTTAAATTCAATAAGATTCCTCTGTACTGCGACAACAAGAGTGCGATTGCTTTATGCTGCAACAATGTTCAACATTCAAGAGCTAAGCACATCGATATTCGCTACCATTTCATAAAGGAGCAAGTAGAGAATGGAATCGTGGAGCTATACTTTGTCCGGACTGAATACCAACTGGCTGACATCTTTACTAAACCATTGCCTCGAGAGAGATTTAACTTCTTGATCGATAAGCTTGGTATGAGAAGCATGTCTCCAGAAACGTTGAAACGTCTGGCAGAGGAAACGGACGAGTGATGGTGGTAACTTATATCCTGTATATATGTACATATGAAAACATAAAAAATCCAAAAAGATTTTCCTTTTATAAACTTTTACAAAAACAAAATTAAAAATTAAAAAATCAGAAAAATATAAAAATATGTATCTCTGGCATGTCTTCTGAAAATCGATAACATTTACGGCCTTAGAAATGTCATTCAATAATGATACGAGGCTGTAAATGAAGTTCGAGCAGAAGTTACAAAAGTTTTCAAAACATGCCAAAATGGCTTGCTATTATTTCAGATAGCAACCCGGTCATCATCTTAAAGGCAAGTATTCCGTCAAAAAGGAGACTTGACCTCTCAACGGGAATTTATTCTCGGGCATGGTCTACTTTATGACCATGCAAAGGCTTGTGATTACTTTGCATCACAACCCGTGCTTCCTATATTCAATAAGTGTACGTGTCAGTGCGCTTATGTGTCAAAATAAGAGAAATCTTATTTAATTGGTGTTGGATTTTCAAAATAAAACATTAATTCATCAGAAAATGCTTTTCAAAGACATTTGATCACTCAAACAACGACTACAACTCTTTAAATAGAAAACGGGTCATTGTTTGAGGGGGAGAAAATGTCAAATATCTTCTTCAAAAAGTCATGTGATAAAAGGAAAAAGGTTTTAAACAATAACGGGTTAACAATTAAAGGGGAGTTAATTAAGTTTAGCTTATGTGAGCCTTAACTGTTATGTGTTTATGCCTTTAGGGAGTATATGTGCAAATATAAGTTTCTAGGTATGCTTGTTAAAACATTAGGGATTAAATGTGCCATTTGTTAAACTTAAAATGCCTAATAGATCTTATATGAACAAATTGCATAGGATATTAAACTAGAGGGGGCAAAAGTGTCAAAAACAAAACTTGTTTTATAACACTTTCACCCTCCCCGTCATTTTCACACACAAACACACACTTAAAATCTTCTTTTCCCTCCCAACTTCAAACTTAAAATCGTCATCTCACAAACCTTCATTTCAAGCTATTTTCAAACAAAAGGTATAACTAAAATTTTGTTCTTCACACTCTTAACATCACGTCTCTCAAACGAATTAAGTTTTAACACAGATTTGATCTCGAAAACCCTAAATAACGAATTAGGGTTCATCAAATCAAAACTGAACGAACTAGGGTTTGTTTAGGAGTGTAGAACACGCGATTAAAGCAGTTTTTAGTTTGGATATCATATGAATGTATTAATGATTGATTCTTGTACACGAAATTTAGGTTTATGAGAAATATTGTAAAATGTTTTGTGGGTTATGTGCTAGGAACTTTGTATTTTCTTTCTTGACTATGTTTGAGCCTTTTAAACCTCATCCTTGTACGTTGTTTCTTGTACGAATGCATCAAAATGAATATATGTGCTCATGTTTGATCATTCTTGCTGATTCTATGGCTAAATGTTGTTATAAATGAGTCTAAGTGTTATTCATATGTTTAGAATGCTATGTGTACACTTCTTGATGCTTAAAATGTCATGTATGTGAAAAAGATGTTTGAAGGCGAGTTATCAACTGCCTGTGTGAGGCGAGTTAACAACGCCTTCAGAAGGCGAGTTAACAACTCCCTTCAGAAGGCGAGTTAACAACACTCCCTCACAAGGCGAGTTATTAACTCCCTTTACAAGGCGAGTTATCAACTCCTTTCAGAAGGCGAGTTAACAACTTTCCTCACAAGGCGATTTAGCAATTCCTCTTAAGGAGGCAATTTGACAACATCTTTAGGAGGCGAGTTAACAACATTAATTCATAAGGCAATTTAACAATTTTATTTAGGAGGCGATTTATCAATCCTTTATAGGAGGCGAGTTATCAACCCTACATAGGAGGCGATTTATCAATTCCTCAATAGGAGGCGATTTAGCAATAGATTTTAAGGAATTTTAAGATTGAATTTTTCTGAAGGCAATTTTCAACTCAAGTTAGGTAGCTAATTAAAATTGGTTAATTAGGCAATCTAATCAAGTTAAGTAGGCTATATAACAAGGTTCAACAAGGATATCTGAACATGTCTTAGGTTACCTTATTCTCTACAAGTTAGTTTGAATAGGATTCCCAAAAACACTAATTCAGTTGTCTTAATGCCTTTCACGTTATGCCCAATTAAGTTGCCCTTCGGATGATTAGATCTTATTCAATAATGCTAAATGCCTTAATGAGCCTAATCATTAGAATGATATCACAACATGCATCAAGCTTAAGTATTCAACAATCAAAGGGCCTTATAGTGTTTTATATATAAAATTGGTTATATATATAAACTGTATTGGTCAAATCTTAGCAGAAACATGAATACCACTCAAGCTCAACAGAAAGCCCTTGATGATGCTCTTGTTGCCCCTGTGGACCGTCTTGAGTTTGGGAAATGCAACATGAGACTCAAGACAGACATCAAACCAAAAGAAGCTACATTTCAAGTCGTGTTGGATGCTCTTGCTCTCACTCCCTTCTACCGTGCATTCCTGATCACTGCAGATGTTCCTGCTATTTATATGCAAGAATTTTAGGCTATAGTTTCCGTTTATAAGTCATCCATCAGATTCACTATTAACAAGAAGAAAGTCTCTCTCGATGTTGATATGTTCTGAGAAATTCTCTAGTTTTGCCCTAAAATTCCAGGACAAAAGTTTGAAGACCTCCCTCTGGAACATGACATTCTCTCTTTCATCAGAGATCTTGGGCACACTGGGGACATCACCTATCTCACTGATGTGAATGTTGACTACTTGCATCAACCATGGAGAGCATTTGCTACCGTCATCAACAAGTGCTTAAGTGGGAAAGAAACTGGAATGGACAAGATTCGTCTGTCCCGTGCTCAAATCCTCTAGGGTATGTTCCATAAGAAGAATATCGATTATGTGTATCTACTCTGGGAAGATTTACTGTTCCAGATTGAAAACAAAGATGCTAAGAAGACAAACAAGATGTCATATTCCATATTCATAAAGATCATTATCGATTACTTCATGTCAAAGGATCTATCTATTTCAAGAAGAAACAAGATGTTTTTGGCACACTGCTTCGAGATTACACCATTTTACTTCTATGAGAGTAATCTCGAGACATGAAGATACCAAGTATATGGGTACCATTCTAACAAAGGAACTAACAAAACAACAATGGTTAGAAATCCTATGCTTACAAGACATACTATGCTTTTGCTTCTGGAGAGAAAGCTCCAAAACTAAAGTACGTTCGAAAGAAAGCTGATTTTGACACATCACCCAAGCAGAAGCTTGTTCAAGCTACTAAAGGTACCAGACTCAAGTCAAAAGCTAAGGTGGCTAAACCTGACAAAAAGAAGCAACCTGCAAAGAAGAAAAAAGCCAAAGGATTAACTGTATTATCTGAGGTTGCATTGGCTGAAGATGAACAACTTAAGCTGGCTAAAAAAAGAAGCAAGACATAATTTCATAGTTCTCACGTAAGTGGCTCAGGTAATGGAGTTGACACTCAGTCAAAGGTTCCTGATGAGCAGCAACAAAAGTCTTCTGGTACAGATGAAGGAACTGGTACTATACTAGGGGTTCCTAATGTACCCATATACGAATCTAAAAGTGAGAAAGAGTCTTGGGGTTGCTAGTAAAGATGAAGGCTGAAGATGGATTATAATAATTATGAATGATTATAAGGATGAAGGTGATAAAATGATTAATGATGTAATAATAGACAATATGGTAAATATGGATGATGCTACTGATGATGATAAACAAGAAGGTGATGACACGAATGACGATGATGAAGAGACTGATAGTGATAGAATTGAGTCAAACAAAATCAAGATTCCTATTCTGGTTCAGTCTACCACTAAATTCTATGAAGAAGAAGAAAACATTGATGATGAAGAAACGATGTATGATGATGAAGACGATGAGGTCACTAAGGAGTTGTATGAAGATGTGAATGTGAATTTGGGAAATGTAGACACTGGAATGACCAATGTTGATCAAGGTACCGCGGATCAACAAAATGTTTCTCAACAGTCGGATTTGAGTAAGTAGAGGAAGACGCTCATGTGATTCTTACTCTGGTCATTGACACACAGAAGGCTGATGAACCTGTACAAAGTTCTTCTGTTTCCTCTGATTTTACAAGCAAGCTCCTAAATCTTGAGAATCCATCTCCAACTGATAATGAGATTGCTTCATTGATGGAAACCTCAGCTCGTCATGCAACGGGAGTTCCTGATTTCACTACAACTATTCCTCCACCACCTCCGTTCTTTAATCCTCTTCTACAACAAGCAACACCAACTCCAACACCAACTCCTGAAGCTACAACCTCATTTCCCGCACTTCTAGATTTTGCTTATGTATTCAAATTCAATGAAAGAGTCTTCAACCTGAAAAAAGATGTGTCAAAGATAAGCAAGTTGACTAGTATGCTTAAGCTCTCTCCTCTATTCCTGCTATAGTTGATCGTTACATAGATATCAAACTTAGAGAAGCGATAAACAAGGCCATTCTAACACATAATTTGGACCGTAGACAAGAAGCTCATGATGAGAAGAATGCCTACATAGAACTCGTTGACACATCAATGAGAGCTCTATTTAAGGAAGAAGTCAACACTCAACTTCCTCAGATTCTTCCTCAAGCAGTATCAGATTTTGCAAATCATGTGATAGAGAAAAATGTCACAGAATCAGTAGAAGCTGCAGTCTTGACAAGGTCTTCTTCACAATCGATGACTACTTATGAGGCGGCCGCATAAGTAGACAAGATGGAGAAGAACAAGTCATATGATAAAGCTAACTACAAAAAGAAGCTTTATGATGCACTGGTTGAGTCTTATAACACTGACAAAGATCTCTTTGATTCATATGGTGAAGTCTTTTCGTTGAAGAGGCATGAAGACAAAGATTGAGACCCCTCTGCTGGTTCAGACCGAGGGAAGAAAAGAAGGAAATCAAGTAAAGATGCTGAGTCTTCCAGAGATTCAAGGTCAAAGGAAAAGAAGTCTTCAAGCACCTCTAAAGATGCCTCCCAATCTTAACATAAGTCTTCCGATAAGTTTGCCTATGCAGAGGAGCTAAGTCATATTGTTGAAGACTCAGGCATGCAACAAGATCAGGAGTTCGTCACAGGAGACAATGATGAACAACCCGCTGACAAGGAGGTTACCAAAGCCGACTGGTTCAAGAAACCCGAGCGACCTCCAACTCCTGATCCTGATTGGAGTAAGAGACGACAAGTTGACTTTCGACCTCCTCAGACCTGGATAAGTCAAGTTGCGCATGCTGAAGAACCTCCCACTTCATTTGATGAGCTCAATGATACTTCATTTGATTTCTCTGCATTTGTCATAAATCGGCTTAAAATTCCAAATCTGACTCAAGAAATTCTGGTTGGACCGGCATTCAACCTGCTCAAAGGCACTTGCAAGAGTATTACGGAATTAGAGTACCATCTTGAAGAATGTTCCAAAGCAACAACTGAACGACTTGACTGGCATAACCCCAAAAACAAACCGTATCCATTCGATCTCAGAAAGCCTCTTCCGTTAATTCAAGATCATCGAGGACGCCAAATTATCCCTAAGGATTACTTCATTAATAAAGATTTGGAATATCTGAAGGGTGGAGACTTAAGCAGACGTTACTCAACTTCAGTGACAAAGACAAAGGCTGCTACTTATGAGCTCAAATGGATCGAAGACTTGGTTCCCGAATTGTGGAGTCCCGTGCAGTTGAAATATGATCAACATGCTTACTTGGGCACTTCACACTGGGGTCCCAAACGCCAAAGCTTCTACGGATATGCAAGTAACTTGACTTCGTCTAAAGATGTTTACTCCAGAAGAAGAATTATTGCGGTAACCAGACTTAAAATTATGAAGAAGTATGACTACGGTCACCTGGAAGAGATTGAAGTTCGTCGAGATGATCAGAAGCTATATACGTTTAAAGAAGGTGATTTCAAAAGACTACGTCTACAAGACATTGAAGACATGTTACTTCTACTCGTTCAACAAAAGCTGACCAATCTCACAATCGACGAACGGTATGATTTGAATGTGGCATTACGTATGTACACCAGACGTATTGTCATTCAAAGGCGGGTGGAAGATCTTCAATTAGGTGTCAAAAGTTACCAAAAGAAGCTCAACCTCACTAAACCCGACACATACAGATCGAATCTCAGGAACAAAACCGCATACACTTCACATTCAGACCCTCATGGAATAATATACGTGGATCAGTACAAGAGAAAAAGATTGATGCGCGCTGATGAACTCCACAAGTTCAGTGATGGAACGCTCAATGATGTTCGGACTGCTCTTCATGACATTGCTGCGGGAATAAGAATGGAATATCTGCCAATGAGGAAATGGAGTAACTTAGACAAGAAAAGGGCTCGGGTTATGGTTCAGGATATAGACAAGCAGCTTTATCAAAGGAGGTTGATGCGGAATCTAGAGAAGTTTGTTGGTGGAAGGGAATACGGGAAAGATCTCAGGCTACTGGAAAGGACAATATGACTTTGTCATATTTTGTCTCAACTCATTTCAGGTCAATTTCTCGTATATAATAATCTTGTGAATATGTATATAAATAGTGTAGACTTAAAAAGTAGGCATATATAGTGTTTGAGTATGAATTTTCAAGAATTTCTTAGTAAATTCAAAAAATTTCAAATTATCATACTCAAACACCATATAATACCCTCATAATTTGAGGGGGAGCATTAAAAATGTTCCTAATACGGCTTGTTAATAATTGGACATTCTTTCCCCGAAAGCAGTTATATTTGAATCAATTGATATCCAAAATATCAAGAGATTTAATATTTTTGATAAGGGGAGAAAATGTGATTAAAATATATGGCTAATAATGTGATTTTTAAGATCTCAAGTGTACGCTATCCCATATATGTGCTAAACTCTTTCGATTAATCGATGCACATATGAAGGGGGAGCAAATGGTTATGTGATGGAAGGTGCGGAAATACCAAAGACCAACCATTTAAATTACTGTATTGGAGTTATAAGGTGGTTAAGTTTAGGTATTCATTCCCATGATCCAGCCAGAACCGGAGGGATCTACCCAGGGATATTCCACTAGATAGTGTAGTAGTCCTTAGGTATGAAAAAAGGAGTAAAAGTAAGAATAAGGGAAGAGTGCAGACTGAGATGGAGCTAGTACTAGAACAAACCCAACAAGGTACTAGTTATGAAGTCTCGGTAAGCGCTGAAGGGGTTGAAGAATTAAAAAGAAAAGTTAAGATAAAGGGTGAAACTGGGTCAATACATCTGCTGTCAAGAATCACAAAGATGATTGCTGACATTGAAGACTGACATCATGGACCCAGTGATGCAATGCACAACCCTCCCTAGCCACTCAGAATCTCTCAAAAGATTTATGTTTCATTTCTCATAGAGATTACACGCATTTCTATCAACTTTCTCACTCCGAGTTAGTTGGTATTGAAAAGGTGGCAGTCTGCTCTAGCCTCCGATCACTAAAACCAAAGTGCACTATTGAGTCTAGAGCCAAAAGAGATCATCCATAAATCTCATTAGGACACTTGTCAAAATTATGCTTGCTAATTCACACAATGTGAAAAACAAGAAATATATATTAAGAGTCCTACGCATTATCCTTGTGATTTTGCCAGAACATCCGAGTGATACTTAAGTATTCACAGTGAAGATGGAAATCCTGCTTGAGCCAACATCAAACAAGCTCTTGGTAGGTGACATGTGAGATCCTATACGGATCAAGCTTGTGATACTGGATATCGATTCGGTCCAGCTTATGAATTGATGAATTTTGAAAAAGATAAAACTGTTGGTGTGTCATAAAAACCGTTTGCAATTTGACACACCGACTGATTTTCTAAATCGATTTTCAATCTTATGTCCATGGGAAGCCTCACAAGGGTATCTGGACATAGGAAAGCTGAACACGAATTGACGGCTTAATCAGGAAGATAGTAACTTACCGGTTTACTTTTACCCGGAGTTTGTACTGCCCTTGAGATGCTCCGGTAATAAGAACGGCTAGTGCAGCTGCGAAACCCTGTCAAGGAGATTCTTCAGAATTCTACCTGATCACAGGCAGTATTTATACTGAGTAACGGGGAACCGTGGTTGTTACAACCGTATTCGACGAAGTGACAAAGCCACTTTCATCCATATATGTTGTTTATCACTAACCCATTCATGCAGGTTTCCTGACGGTGGTAGCAGTTTCCCGATGACAAGTCGAAGCCAATACCACATGCTCATACTCGACCGACATATATAAAGACATCATGAAAGCTCAAGTACATGTTTCAAGACTTCCGCTACTCTGATACCGTACATCTTTCTTGAAGCGACAAAGTATTAAGTTGATACCGTACGTCCTCCATAAAGTGACAAAGTGTTAAAGTTAAAGAATATCAAGAAAGATGGTTACACACGCTTTCAACATCAAGAACAATATGAGCATGTTGGTCCAGAAGTCACAAGATCACAAGAAGGCCAAGATTCATAAATGACGATAAGAATTCTGTTTGATTGATGATCTTAAAGATAAGTTCTAATCACATTCAAATCAATTCAAAGATACCATCAAAGCCTAAAGTCAATGATTACTACTCAATTCAATCAAGTTAAAGATAGAATTAAAGACTACGAGCACTAGACTAAAGTCATAAAAAGTCATAGTAATGCTAGGTTGATGACATCAAATAACGTCTATTTTATAGCATCATTTATCCTAAGATATTAACCCATTTTGTATAGTTATTGCAAAGAATTGTTACTTAATCGTTTATATTTGAGAATTGCAGTAATTATGGAGTAATTGGTGAAAGTTAGCAAAAGGCGCGCATTCTGGAGCTTAAATGAAGATATTTTGAAGATTACTATTCTAAAGACCATACCGTATCCTCAATGGAAGATAGCGGCATATCCTGCAGCACTCACCAAAGACCACACAGGAATAAAGATCAATACGCCATATCCAGAGGACTCAATACGCCGTATTCAAGATATACAATAAAAAGGTTTCTGGAAGAAATCAAACGTGGTTCTTACTTTAAAATCCCCATACGCGTATCTAACACTTGGATATGCCGTATCCAACCGACTTCCAGACCTTATAAATAGAAAACTCAAAAACGAGTTTTAAGTGTGCTAAATCATATTCTCGATACCTAAACAACAAAAGTCGATTTGTTTTTTATTTTTCAAAGGAGATAAAGAGCAAAAGAGGTCGAGCAAACGTAAAATCAAATCCATAGAAGAACAACGTGTAATTTCCATATACTTCACAGAAATCGTTTAATTTTTGGTATCATTCTTTAACATCGGTTAGTTTCCTTGGCTAACTAATTGCTCTTGAATTTATTATGATGTCTGAAAGGCTAATACCTTTGGGTATTAGCCATTATTATGAAGATCTGAATGTTTGGTATTGTTTATCTCAATTTCTTGATTTATCGTTGAATGCTTGTTTATGTTTATCAATTTATACTTGTTTACGTGCTTTTGTATGAGACCTATCATTCAACTGGATCTAGTGATACAGACCAAGTAATCTAGAGTCTAGGATAACTCTCCATATAGTGATTTATACATTTAGAATCATAGGCTCATAAATATTGTCCTGCTAAATCTGTGTCTAGGATACGCTTTGGGCTTAACTAGTTAATTGGATATTGCCAATAGTTTATTGAACGTGTTGACTAAAAGGTGAACCTAGATAATTCGACAAATGACATACTGATTCCATTGGATAGTTGGACAAGTGGACTACTAGTGTATAAATTGCCATTAAGGAGTAAATGGCTAAAGTCTCTATGAGCTAGGGTTTAACAAGATCACCATTGCTTTAATCCCTAAGATAGATTATAATAAGCAATTAAGGATGCTTTATGCGGATGCTTTAATTGAGACAGAATTAATGTGTCTAGGTCTTAGGAAGAAGTCTCGCCTAAGTCATAAGAATGATATGCCACCTCAAGAGAAGAAATCATTGCACTTAATAAACAAACCAACGTTCTAATCAGATTAATATTGGTTAATACATTTTTTATCATAAGGCTCGACCGCTCTTTTATCTTCTGTTAATTAGCTTGCGTGGGTTAAAGTGTCTTGAATTGATTGTAGTCACCAACCAAACCCGTGCCAGTCTCTCAAGCTGAAACCCCCCTTTTACCTGTTAGAATTAGGATTAGAACTAACATAGGATTAGCATAGGTTTGACTTAGATTAGAATTAACTTAGATTAGATAATCAAAATATAAATAAATTGAGATATTTAACCTCGCTTCAAGTGTTCGACACCCTACTTACCACGAATCTACCACCGATTGGGTACACTGCCCGTTAAAGTGTTGTTTTTGGTTAAGTCGGTAAAATATAAATTTAAAACTTGAACTATCATAAATAAACACCACACAATGACACATCATATGACTGTGTTTTTTTCACATATACTTGTCGATTTAGTTTTTTTAGCAGATCTAGGGTTTTTTGTTGTAAATCTAAGCTTTATGACTGCGTTGGCGGATTTAGAGGTATGTGGCAGTTGAGGTGATTGAGGTGGCAGTGTGGATGTGGCCGGCTGAGGTGATTGGGGTAGCAGCGGTTGTGGCGGTGGCGGGATGGAAGTAGTAGCATGTGGTGGTGGTGGGATGATGTACGGCAGTTAAAATTTTTTGTTAAAATTTATAAGGGAGGTAGTTTTTAGACATGGTCCAGATGGCGGTGGGGGTAGTTTAGGATGGCAGTGGTGTTGAATTGTGATGGATGTAGTGGTGGTTGAAGAATGATGTGGTTGTTGGATGGTTGGGAGTGTGTTTGTGTGTAGGTGAAATTGGAAAAATAAAGAAAAATGGTAAAAGAAATTAGGCATAACTTGTTTATAAAGATGGTATTTTATTTTTTAATAAA
>BQNB010125580.1:0-17914 GCA_026074375.1 Tanacetum coccineum | reverse complement strand
TTTACACCACTATCAACGATCACCATTACCATGCCTACAACCACAACACAACGTACTACACAAACACGCATACCTTATAAATAACAATCGAAGGTACTGCAATAACACAAACTTCTTTAACAACACTAATATACTCGAACAGTATTAACATATATATTAGCAGCATTAATTTCCCTTAATCCCAATAGCAGTATTAACAAAGAACCAGAAGCACTAATATATAAGCAGCATTAATAATTACGAATAGGCAGCACTAATATCATATTGGCAGCATTAATGTTGAGCAGTATTAACCATGAGCAGTATTAATATCATATTGGCAGCATTAATGTAAGATGATACAAATACAGACATGAGAAGCAGCTTACAGAAACCAGATTGAACTTCCAATATGGAACTTCATCAAGTAGTTGACGAGCAAAACTGAGATTGTTAAAAGACATGTATGTTGCAACCAGAAGTGATGCGATAAATAGGCATGTCGTGCACCCGAGTTTTATGATCCTTGCATGTGTTTCAGCAACATCTGTTGATTTTCTTGAAAACTTGCATTCTTCCAGAGAACGTACTAGCATTTCGTGTTCTGAAAGTGTTGTCCCATAACATTAACATTGACTGAAAACAAAAAGGTGCCTTTTAACAAAAAGATTCCAAGTACCATAGGCAAAATGATAACAGTTATCCCCAAATGAAACTAGAGGTGCACTTTTAAATTTTATTTTCATCTCGATAAGTATTAAGGATGTGTCTGCCATTGTGTGTTGAAAAGCAATTGTCTAATTGCAAAATGTCAAAAATTATTTCATTTTCAACTCGATAAGTTTTCAAGTTGCCATAGTGAAAATGATTTCAAATATTTGATTATTCTTATGTCGGATACTCAGCTTGAATAATCAGTTTATAAGTTGCTGCAACAAAACTTAAAATTATTATCATTTTACATTCATTTAATTAATCAAAATTTGTCAAACTCAACCATTAATTATCA
Organism: Tanacetum coccineum; assembly: GCA_026074375.1. NCBI lineage: Eukaryota > Viridiplantae > Streptophyta > Magnoliopsida > Asterales > Asteraceae > Tanacetum > Tanacetum coccineum. The sequence goes on along the minus strand of BQNB010125580.1, from coordinate 16,926 downwards.
CACGCTCACGACTTCAACCAGAAGCACATACTAACACACGTTATACTATCTCTGCCGATTCTTATCAGATTCTAATGTTTCCATATTACATAAAAGGAAAACGTCAAAAACTTATCTACCACTCTAGTGCTCTACATTCTACACACACATACAATGCGACAGTGCTTCAAACTGATAGTATATTGATGAACAGTGCTATCAATACATTACAAAAACAAAAGGAATTACTAATAAATCGAGCTAAATTAACTTTAGTGAGTGTGTGAGTGATGAATAGGTATCAGGTATGCAACCTGAAGGTCAACTCAAACGGCTAACTGGCTAATGATTTAATTATCACAACCAAAAGCAAAAACACATACTAATACCATCTCAACTGATAATTCCTATTATTTTGTATCAGATAATCACATTCAAAATGCAATGCCTAAAAATTTATCTGCAATAACGCTAGGTGTGTGCTTCAAATTGCAAATAATATAATACTTAACCAGAAATCGCCAAACAAAAACTAAAAATGATAATTATCTTATCACCGTCAAACACAATCTAACACTAGTTCAACTAGCTTATTATCTAAATCTTATCACACAATCACTTCCGAAACTCACAGCTTAAAAACTTACTACACACGCATACACACTGCGTGTGTGCTTCAGAATGAGAGTACGTTGTACTAACATTTCTATCAATCCATCACATAAACAGATATAATTACAAATAAATCAGCTTAAACTAGTAATAAAATTGGAAACTCATCCTCCATGTCATCACCTGAAACTGTGCAAAGTCAAAACCTAAAGCATTATGATAAGACATGATAGCTATATTTAACTAGGTAGTTAGGTTTTGTTAGTTGATTAGTTAGTTAGCTGTATCATATCCAAATCTTATCACATGATCACTTCTGAAACTCAAAGCTTAATAACTTACTTATTATCTAAAACAGACCCTACGTCCTACGCTTCATGGGACCAAATCTTGAAATATTTTCATTCTTTCACTTATCTTTTCTCTCCTAGCCTGAAAACGAAAATCTTCGAATTCATGAGAATGTGAAAATTTAGGATTCAAATAACATAAATAATTATGTTAGAAAATTACTCTTTCAGCGAGGTTATGGCTATCCGTAGCTTGCTATCCAAAAGAATAATAGAGGAAGAGAGGAAGAAAGGTAGAGGAGAGGCGGTCATAACAGCAGCGGTAGTCGTGCACAGTGGTGCGAGTGTAGTGGTGATATGGTGGTGGTGCCGAGATCTGCTTTGAGAAGATGAAGAAAGTATTATGAGAGAAGATGAACACTATGAAGACCAAGATTTGCTTTGTGTGAATATGGCGGGTCTTTGAAATTTTTGGGAAAATTTAAGGAGGGAGTTGTTTTTCATTGAAAATACAAGTTTTTGATAAAAGGTAATGTTTTAAAAACCGGGTCTTTAATCGATCCGGTCGAGTCACCGGGTTACCGGTTCGACCGCCGGGTCAACCCGGTCTTTCACAACAAAAAATAATAAAATATTTCTAATGATAAAAAAATATATATATAAATCATGAATATTTCATATATTGAGCCAAAAAACCATATACTAACAAATATAACATGTAAAAAATAAAATTATGCCGCACGTATATGTAATTAACTTGCTTTATTTCTAAAAAATTACGAAAAATAACAAAACCCGGCCCGGTTTAGTTTGACCTGTTTTTTTGACCAAAAGCGGTTCAACCAGCCGGGTCTAACCGGGTTTCAAAACACTAATAAAAGGTTATTAATTAAAATCATATATATAAAACTAATAATTTAAATACAACTTATGTTAAACGGATGATTCGAGATGCTATTGTTGTACATGAGATTTTCAACGGATGAGTCGAGATGGTATCGTTATACATGAGATGTTCAACGGAGGAGTCAAGAAGGTATCGTTATACATGATATGTTCAACGGATGAGTCGAGATGGTATCGTTGTACATTAGATGTTCAACAGATGAGTTTAGATGCTATCGTTATACATGAGATGTGCAACCCATGCATGACCGGTGATAATGGCTAATTCACACGGGTCATGGGTCATGTGCATTAGGTTATCACTGGTCACATTTATTAATGGGAATTTGACATCATATGGGTCATATGCATTGGGTTGTAGTTGCTTTGAGTGTCATATTACGACACGTCCATGACTGGTGACAATGGGTAATTAACATGTATCATGGGTCATGTTTATTAGGTTGTAGTTGCTTATAGTGTTATGTTACGACACATCCATGACTAGTGACAATGGGTAATTAACATGGGTCATGGGTCATGGGTCATGGGTCATGTGCATTATGTTGTAGTGGCTTATAGTGTCATGTTATCGACCAATACATGACTGGTGATCGACAATGGATAATTAACATGGGTCATGGGTCATGTACATTGGGTTGTAGTGGCTTATAGTGTAATGGAACCCATGCATGATCAGTGATAATGGCTAATTCACATGGGTAATGGGTCATGTACATTAGCTTATCACTGGTCATATTCATTAATGGGTATTTGACATCATATGGGTCATATGCATTGGGTTGTAGTGGCTTACAGTGTCATGTTATGACACATCTATAACTGGTAACAATGGGTAATTAACATGGGTCATGGGTCATGTGCATTAGGTTATAACTAGTCACATTAATTAATGGGAATTTAACATCATATGGGTCATATGCATTGGGTTGTAGTGGCTTCTTATAGTGTGCATAGTACGACCATACATGATTTTGACAATAGGGTACTTAACGATTTGTCACGGGTCATGTGCATTGGGATTTATAGTGTGATATATTGTTCAAGACCCATGCATTAACCTTGAAATGGCTAATTCGACATTTGTCATTTCATGGTTCATGTGTGCAGGATAGGTTATCATGGTCACATTACATTGAACCCCTAAGTTACAACCAATAACCTATATCCTTAACCCGTAATATAGTTACTTACGGCTGTAAAGCGGTCGATAATAATATTGCCGTTTATATATCGTAATACTTTAGGAAAAGTAGTAACTATTAGTCAGGGGTCGTATCCTCAAAGAGAGTTGAATAGAGATTTACCATTTAGCTTTATAAAATTTTAATTAAGCCCTCTAACCGCAACTGTCTATCAATTGTAACCCTTAAACTCCCACGCCTTAGAGTATTTCTGAGCGATGAGGCGTTATCGAAAATAAAAAAGACCGACCAGACTGGACCGAACGTATTTCAGTCTGGGGCATTTTGGACCATTCGTCTTCGGTCGTTCCCAGTCGGTCCCTTAACCAAAAACCAGAACATTATGCTTGATAGAACCGGACCTGACCGGACCGAATACCGAACCGGACCGGGCCGACCCTGACCGGACAGTACCATTTTGGTTCGGTCCTCGGTCTGGCATTTTAGACCAATTCGGTCTAGGTCCGGTCTGGTTTTGGACCGATGCTCACCCGTACCTTAGAGAAAGTGAAGCGAGACGAACACAAAACTGAGCAAATATTAAGCATTAAATAATAATCAATAAGGCTTTAGCTTAATAATAAGCTAATCTAAAAACTACTAATTGTTTATTAATTAAAATAGGTAAACTGTTTTATAAACTAAAACTATCTTAATAATGAAAACTTTTAAAAAAAAACTTAGCTTAAAAATAAGCTGCACCGAAAAAGGCTTTAAACCAAATAAGCTACAACGAATTTAGTACAGTCATTCAAGAGCACAATGATAACATATTGCCATGTGTAAATCGACGTGACTTGGGTAATGAATCACAAAATGACTACTATAGAACCGATTGTGAAGGTATTGTTATACGAAAATCCAAGTTAAGCATGTCATGCTCAAGTTGTCACACTCTGTTTAAGGCATGTCATGCTCAAGTTGTCACACTCTGTTTAAGGATTTATGTTTATCTACAGAACCTATTTAAGCTTTTGTTTTGCTGCAAATACTCTTGTAAAGGATTTCAATTTATCTATTAATTGTTTACTTCAGGTTTGGTTGATGTGTTTGTATATATTGTATCTTGCTTAAGCTGCCAATGCAAGTGTAGTTAATATGACATAAACATTAACTACACTTGCATTAGGTTAGTTCATACTTGTATTTATACATTAGCATTCGCACAATATCTAATATGAAAACAAAACTCAGAACTCATAAATTAGGTAACACTATCATTATTTAACACATTCAAATCACTAATACAAAGGCCTTTATACTATTGTCTTTATAATGTAATAAAATACATCACTTATTGAAATTTCAGGGGAGCATAAACCAGTATCTTCAATCTACAATAAGCCCCCAACATCGCTTAGCACATGAAGAATAAAATTATGCCGCAAACAACATCATGTAGATCAAAACCTGTAACAAAATGTAAACTAAAACACTGTTGGGATTAAAAGTCTTCTTGATGATGTTGAAGATTAATGTTGTTCAAGTTAGAGTTACTGCTGTTCGAGTAAAGATAGTGCTGCTGATTGTCTTCAAGGAAAATATACCAAGTGGTTAGTACTGCTTGTGTAAATATATTACTACTGCTAGTACATAGTCAGTACTGCTAGTGAATATATTACTACTGCTAGTATAAAGTTAGTACTGCTAGTATAACTTAGTACTACTAGTAAAGTTAGTACTGCTGGAGAACTACAATGAAAAATAGTGTTTACTAGTGCTGGTAATACAGTTAATGCTGCCAGTGAGAGTTAATGCTGCTAGTAGAAGTTACTACTGCTAGTACAAGTTAATGCTACTGGTGTAAATGTTACAACTGCTAGTACAAAGTTACAACTACATGAGGAAAAGTTAAAGCTGCTGAGGAGATTACAACTGAAGATATGTATGGAATAGATTGATAAGTATAGAATAGCAAAAGTCTACTACCTGATATACATCCCTATTGAAGTATCATAATCTTTGATGACAGCAAAAGTCTGCTACCTGATATACATCCCTCTTGAATACATTTCTCCTCTCAATTCTTTATCCCAAACACCCCTTAGCTGGAATAATAACTAAGACTTTCGTAATCTAAATGGTTCGTTGCAGAATCATGTAGATACTACTAAATGCGATTCCATATTATACACAACTATAGGTATTGCAGGCGCCAATTTCTAGCTGACCCAAACAGCTTGATTCTAGTGTGCAAAGCATATGGTTAATTAGTTATCCAATCTATTAAGAAGCTGTTAACTGCATCCTCAGCAATCTGTTGCTCAAAGAAAATCTCCATCACCTTCGGTATCTCTGTCTCACCACTAAGAGCAATGATCTCATTCAAAACGGGAGTGGGTGTGACATTCGAACTGCAACATGATGATGCCATGGATGAATTAAGTGTTTAAATTAAAGTCAAATGGTTTTTTTATCAGTTGTGGTTTTTTGATCAGGGGTGAAGATGATATAGGGTTTTGTTTTGATGACTTTATCAATTAGGGTAAATGAAGCAGATACGAGTATATTTATATATGCATTGAATATCAAATTAGACTCAAACTAATAGTCTGAACTCAATTTATGCAGTGAATATCAAATTAGTGTCAAACTAGATAGACTATAAAATCCCATATCTAACCCCTCAAAATTACATAAGTTATCAGAAATGTGTGACTATATGTATCAAATTGTGACTACACTTAAATAATGTGTGACAAAATATGACTCTATGATTTAGACACCTAAATAAATACTTCATGTGACCATATATAACATCTTGAATTTAATCACACAAACACTCAATGCGACTAATATAAAGGTTAATGATAACTGAGTTCACATTTTGCTATAAATAATAGTCACATGAATATTTCACAATATGACTATTTTGAATGTATTGGTCACATATAATACCCTTATAATGTGGCCATAAACATAATTTAGATACACATTTGTGATATGGTGTGACTATTGTTAAGCCTATAGTCACATGATCATGCTACAATTAAATGTGACTATAAACATTAGGTTTTGGCAAGCAAACACACACTAAACTTTAGACACACATATTAACTTACGTGACCATATGTATCGAATTTTGGTTACACTTAATCATGTATGTCTATGGTTTAGTGTGACCATATATGACACTTGGTCACATTGTTCAAGTGTGTGACATACATTTGTCACTTTTAAATGTATATCGTGACTAATGCTTCAAACTTACTTTTCAGTTGTCACACATTTCAAATTCACATGTGGTTAAATATTCAGCAAAAAATAACAGTCACTTTTAAATAATGTGTGACAAACTTGACTATATGATTTAGCCACATACACAATTACTTCATGTGACCATATATGGATTTTGGTCACACTGTTCAATTGTGAGACATATATTTGTCACATATGTATATATATATAGTGTGACTAATGTTTCAAACTTATTTGTATCTGTCACATGTCCCAAATTATAAGTGACTAAATAATCAACAAAAAATTACCAGTTAAGTCTAGTCACATAAATATCTGACTGTGTGGCCGTTCAAAAAACAACATGTGTGACGAAATCCCAGATTTATACTAGTGTAAATTGGTCCGCTAGAGTTTCTTCTAGGTTGAGGTGTGTTGTGTCTTGGTTGAGAATAATTATCTCTTCTAGGTGGCGGTGTCTTAGACCTAGACAAGGTTTTGGCATAACCTAAACCATTCTTAAGAGTTGATTTTAGAGACCATTTCTTTGACTCTTCAATCTTATTATGTATTAGTTTCTTTCTAACAATAACAAAATTCGATCGCGAAGACTTAGGGGGGCTCAAAACATGTTCTGCCACTTTTTGACTGGTCGACGGATCCACAGATCCAGCTATGGTGGATCCGTCTGCCTTTATGGTGGATCCGTCCCCTGCCAATTCAGCATTCGGCCCAACAAAACTTATGGGTTTTGTTCCGCTCGTTGACGCATTACTTTTATCAAATCCTAAACCTATTTTACAACTAGGTAACTTTTGATCATTTAATATTTCTCTTAGTGAATTAGCGCTTTTATCAAACTTAACTTGATTTTCTTTAAGTTTAGCGTTTTCTAAACGAAGTTGTTGACATGCCTCTCAACCAATGTTAACTTCTTTTTTTCTCTCAAGTCTCTTAATTTTCTCATTCAACTCTAAAATTTCTTTTTCTAAAAGCTCTTTTTAGTTTTCAAAATTTTATTTTTGTTGATAATTTTAAAGCTAATTTCACATAAGTTATCATATTCATTTTGCATACTATCATCATCAAAAGAAGAAGCATTATCACTATAATAAGAAGAGTCAAGAGTTACCTCATTTGATGATTGAGCCATAAGACAAGTTTCATCGTTGGTTTTTACCTCAGCTTCATTTTCGCTATCGCTCCAACAACCTCCAACAAACGCCTTTTGATCTTTGTTTTGTGGAGGCTTTGGACAATCGCCAATGAGATGATTCGGATCACCGCATCTAAAGCATTTCCTATCACTCTTCCCTTTCTTATCATCCCTTTTCCGGAATGACTTATTCTCTTTAGGGAGGTTGCCTAACAAACTTACCTTTCCTTCTAAAGAACTTTTTAAAGTTCCTTACGGCCATAACATATTCTTCTTCATCTCTTTCGAACGTCAAAGTTTCATCATTACTAGACTCTTTCTTAGCTTTCAAGGCAATGGACTTGGCACTTTCCTTTTTGCCTTTGTAAATTTTGGAATCCTTTTCCATGACTACTTCATGTACTTTGAGATTACCGATAAACTCATCTAGAGCTAGTGATGACAAATCTTTCGATTACATTTGCTCTCCATTTAGGATGTAGAGCCCTAAGAAACTTCCTAAATAGTTCTTGATAGAGAAACCTTCATCAAGAGCTTTAAGACTAGTAATAATAGGGTTAAATCTAGCAAAACCGTTATCAATAGACTTTTCTTTAAGGATAGTAAATTGTTCATATTGTTGAACAAGAAGATCAATTTATTATCCTTTACTTGGCTCTTACCTTGATGTGTGATTAACAATGATTGCCAAATATCTTTAGCCGTTTTACACATAAAAATTCTTTCGTATTCCTTTTTAGGTAAAGCATTATAAAGAACCATTTTAGCTTTATTATTTTTCAGCTAGTTTCTTTTTTATGGTTCCGGTCCGATTTTCGTTTGTACAATGGGAACTACTTCTAAGATTCGGGTGATTCGTTTTTGGCAACCGATGGAAAATCATCATTCAAGATAATATCCCAAAGATCTAAATCTTTTGCTTTCACATAAGTTTCAAATCTATTTTTCTGATATATAAAACAATCGCTTTTTAAAAGTGGTAGCCTTTGCATAGATTGCCCTTCTAGATATTTATCGAAATCCATAGATCGATTCAAGCTTTAATGTACAATATACGTTAAAGATCTTGGGTGACCTTGGCCTCTGATACCAATTGTGGAAACTAGAAGGGGGTTGAATAGTTTTTACCGTTTTAAAATTAAAACTTTGATTGTCGGCTTATGTGAATTCAAAAGATATACACAAGTGTATATGATAGCGATGTACTCCCTCCGTCCTAAAATTATAGTCCACGTTTCCTTTTTGGGATGTCCAAATTTAATTGTCCACTACTAAAAATAGATAGGAAAGTTTGATCAAGTTTACCATATTACCCTTACTTGAAATTATAATTACAAACTTTAAAGAAGACTTTAATTAATTAGCTAAGGGTAAAACTGTCATTCTGCTAAAAAGTAAGAAAGAGAAAGCTGTAATAAATGTACTTTTCTTAAACTGTGTATTTTTTGTCGGGGGACAATAATTTTGGGACATAGGGAGTAATAAATAAATATGTAAATAAGGAATATAAATAAGTAGAGATAGGAAAGATTAAACCGATGACACAATGATTTATAGTGGTTCGACTATGAAGCTCTTCTTCGCCATACTCCACTCCCTAAGTACCCAACTTGAGAGTTTTCTTCACTATGTCAACAAGCTCCTTTTAGGTGGAGAAAACCGTAAACGTCGCTTACACTTTTTCCAGTACTAAGCTAAATACCGAGTTCTACTTCGAGATAGAACCAATCTAACACACTACGTATTTTAAGGCCTAAAATACTAACAAATCATACACATATGATAATCACAACACAAAAGATTAAATATAGATAAATATCACAAATGTGATGACTCGACTATACTAATAACACTTGAAGCTTCACGTCTTCGTTTGTGTTTTTCGCTAAAGAGTGGAATAATTGGATCACTTGTAATGGATTATAGAACAAGTATAATGATCAAAGAATAAAAGAATAAATGTGAAAGAGAGAAAAATATATTGGAAAAGGTTGTCTAAAATGAAGACATGAGGTTGGTATTTATAGGCAACATTTGAAATTCAAATCTGGTCCAGCTGTTAGGACGCACGGATCCGTGGATCCACCTTACCCTGGATCTGTCTTTGGTTTAGGTGGATCCATGGGGTGCAGCTGGCCCAGATTTTGTATTTTAGTGATTAACCCTAAATCTTAACAAAATATTTTTATGTACTTAAAAATTAGATTTATTAGATTCTTCTAGAAGGAAAATTTTTCTTAACATAAAAAAGGAAAGATTTTCTAGATTTGGGAAGATTTGGAAAGATTGTTTCCACTATGGTTAATCCTATTTTGTCTTATTGATTAATATAGCTAGCTTATAATTAATGATGTGTTTACTTGAAATCCTTTGATTAGAAAAGGTTTATGCACATGATTAAGTTTGAATGCAGAATAAAATATTTTTCTTTAATCATTAACTACGCTTTATAATGCCATATTCATACCTTAAGTGATTTGTCGTCGTCAAGTAAACTTACGACTAAATAACTTATTTACGTAAACTTTTACGTAGTTTGACATTATCTTAGTTATTATCAAATCTCGAAGATCATTAAATACAAATCATTTTTACGCGAATATTTGTATTAAAAATAAGTGTTGCCATCGAAATGCCTTCACCAAACAACCTTCCAAACAATACAAGGAATACCTTGTTGAGTTTTGATACACCACCAAAATTCTCCCAAGAACTAACCATCACTAAAACAACAACCATCCCTGAAACTACAACTGTCATTCCTTTAGTCACCACAACAACATATGTATTCATCATTCCCATAACATTACCATTTCAATATCCCTTTCTCCTCAGTCCTCCAAAGACCACCCCTTAACTTGAGGGGGATCAAGTCAAAGATAAGGGTAAGAAAGCCTTGTCTCATGAGGAAGTTGCTGAAGAAGAGTCTAAAAGTGATTCTAATGCTGAAGTCAGACTGACTGGTTCCTTATTTGAGTCCTCTAAGCAAAAATCTCTTAAGAAGTTTGCCTACATCAATAAATAAGGTGAAACTTTCCTTATGACAAAAGAGGAAATTAAGAATCAATAGGGGATTAAACATGTAGTTAAATTTGATGTGGCCAAAGCTGAAATCAAGAAGGGTAAAGACGAGTTGATTGATTTATTGGGTATGGAAGTAGTGGAAAGGATGTACAAAGATAAGTTGAAGTATGACAAAGACTGCCTTAAGATGCTGAACAGAAGGGCTCCGGGAAAGATCACTAATTGTGATGTTCTTTCAAGAGGAAAGTGTCCCATTACACTGAAGGGAAGTGATGAATGCTTGTCCTAACAAAACTTGGAGCTGGATAGACCACCATCTACTATAAGATAAAGCAAAGACTGGATAACCTTCACAAAACTGAAGAGGAGTTGAAACTGTACTTTAGTAAACCTTTAGGTGAATAGGATCCTATCATCAAACTGAACACCCTTGCCAAAAAGAGGAGGAATAATGATGATGATCTTCATGCCTACTTCAGGTCTACTAAAAGATACAAGACATCAATTTAGTTTGCCGATCATCAGGCTGAGACTATCCTCAATGAACCATCTCTAGGTATGATCCTTTTCAACTCCAGCCAAAGGTAAGACTTTGTAAGTATTGAAGACTTTAAAGAACTGAACAATGAGGTGATGTACGATGTACAAGAAATTTTCTTCAGACTTCACAAAGGGCCTAGAATCAATGATCTTGCTTGGACTTTTAGTACCTTCTTAGTTGCTGAAGTTGAGAAGATGAGCCTAAATCCTAACAAGCAAATGAGGCTCATTGAACAACTGATGCAGTAGTAATTGTAAACTTTTGTAGTAACTTATCTTTTGTATTGTATTGTAATGAAAGTTGTTATAAATGTTTATTAGTATATGTTGTTCTTTATTTCATCAGTTTGAGAAGAAGTTGTTTACTCACTTAAAACTTATTTTAACTTAGGTTATTTGTATATTTAAATAGGGGAGATTGTTGGGTCAGTTCTGAGCCCTTTAGTCTCACAGTATATTTAAACATAAAATACCCTACGTATAGTCTAACTGAAGACGATTCAGCTTCAATTCTTTACGTCAGTTTATGTGGCGGTTTAGAAACTAAAGAAGGCTTCAACATGAGCTTCAGTTTAGCTTGGTTGGCAATGCCAACCTAAACGATGTCGATCTCCTTTTAGAAGCTGAAATGAAAATGTTTCAATTCTAGAATGTTTACAATGCGGGAAAAAAATATGCTTTATATAAAAAAGAATAAAGTATACCTCCTTGGGAATGAATACTTCTAAAGTTGGTATAGAAGTACAACAACTTTTCCTAAAAGACTGTTCCTAGTACCTTAAAGCATGTCTGTATTAAATGAGATCTCAACCACCCATCCAATGCATGACATGTGTCATAAGGAACCCTTTCTAAACCCTAATTCATTGTCTATAAAAGGAATAATATGTGGGAGTAAAAGCACTTTACTCCCAAATCAAACTACATAACCATTGAAGCCGAAGCTTAAGTGTTGGTTAAATGTTTGTACTTAAACTGGTTACATAGGCTCGAGTTTAAGTTTAGAGGTTATCACCAAATTGTCATTCAACTACTTTGCTATTTCGCAAACAAAGTATGTCATAGATTCTTTATTTCATTCTAATAAGAATTTATACGTTGAAAAGTTAATTCTGTGTTGTTTTAAACTTGTTCTTATTATCTCTTATATATTTGTTTAAAACATCACTTTGTTACCATTGTATGTGATTAATTTAACTTGATAAACCTTATATCACATTTAAGAGAACCAACAACCCCACACGTGAAGAGAGAGAAACAACAAAATTATTTAATTTAAGATGTAAGATGAGAAAGAATCTTAAAATAATAATAATAAACCAATTAAAAACTTGAAATATAACTCTTCTCCTATCTTTTATTCTAAGGGTATAGTTTCATCTTTTCATTTCTATTAGCAGACCTCATTATAAACCAAACAACTTAAATCATAAAATGATTATATTCCTTTATTCCATAAGCATGAAACAAAAGGCCCTTAAAATGAATCACCATGGCTATAAGTTTTAAGAAGGGTTGGAATAACAGTAACTATGACATCCTCAAAAATGTTGTTTGGTTTAGACATTTAGAACATTTAGTTTGAGTTTAATATTTGTCAAAAATTTCTAAAAGGCTTTTTATCCTATTAAACTATTAAAGTAACAAAAGAACTAACTAATTTGGTGACTCCATTACTCCAACAACAAAATATAAGTACATGTTTCAAATATTGTTTGTGTTTTTCCATCGTCATCTTCAAAATTGATATTTCTTTTCAACATATTGTTCACTCCAAATAAAACAGCCCAATAGCAAATAATCAAAACAAGAAACAAGCCATAAAAGTATCAGTTAGCGGCAATAGTAGGCGGCACAGACCGACGACGGTTGACAGGTGGCTAATGACGACGAGGAGACATATCGACAACTAAATAGGACATGAGCAATTTGGATTTGTGAAGAATATAACAATGACGACCAATTAGAAAGTACTTTATGGTTCAAAATGAAAATAAAAGGAATTTTTTGTTAGTTTTTCTTATTGAGATTGTAATGATTTCATGATACTTTGCTATGTCGACTCGTTTGAAGAAACCTTTTTTTTAGGATTTTCTTAAGGGAGGTGATTTGCACATTCTCACATTTTATTTGTTGACTTTAAATTGTGTAGTAAAAGAGTTATAAATTTATCATATTCTGCTTTATTGGGTTATACATAAATCTATAAATAAAAAAACAAAAATGTGCCTGATCAATTCCCTTTTCTCAAACCTATATCCTCAAACCAAACAAATTAAATCATTATATATACATTACAATAAGCATGCGTATGAGCTGCACATGGGCTGGTTTTCGTTGCAGGCTCCCGCGTAGGCTAATTTTCTTTTGGCTGGCACATGGACTGATTTTCGTTGATGGACTCCCGCGTGAGCTATTTTTCTTTTGGCCCAAATTGGTTTAGTACAATAATGGGATTAGACATATTTTTATTTGACCTGTCAAAGATTGACTAAGCCGGTCTTAACTACTTTTCATGTATATACATAACAAGTCGTTATTCAGTAGGTCACAACAAGTATCAAATAACCGTAAAATGACACAGTACGTAAACACCCCGCCGCGAAGTGCTAGTTTGCAAACCTCCTCTTAAATCTATACCGACATATACCCATACTATACCTCAAACCAAACAAACAAAATCATTCTTAAATGTCTATTTTCTTATGATATGTGTTACTGGTCGGTCTTTTACTCGGCCCTACTCGAACCATATAAAAAACACTCGGCCCACAATCAAATTCTATAACACATTACACATCCAAATCTTGACACAAAATTAGGCCCAAATTCTATAACACTCGGCTCACGACCCAAACCCTAAGTATAAAATAAGTTTTATCTAACCTAGACTCACCATCATCTCTACTTTCTTTTCATGGTCTCACCATGGCCTTCCTCACCAATCCTGAATCTGAATATCTCTGATTGATGTCACTTTTGCAAGCATAGGTATACTCATCAGACTTTTTACTATCATGCTGTTTCTTATGTCTTGTATTTTTTTAATAAATTATGAGCATGATTTACTCTATGTTGCTAGATCTTGTAACGAACTTTTTTTCTTAGATAAATGTTTTAAAATCGTGACACTGAGGTTAAAAGTTATAAAAGTGACCAACTGTTTGTTGACTTTTTAAAAAATGTACTTTGAGTACTTTTTAAGATATGTCAATTGTCAAGTAGTTTAGATTGCTGTTGTATGCCTGGTTCAACTATAGATCTGCTAACATTATGCTTTTACATGAAAGTTTGTAGGTTAACCTTTGCTTGAAAGATAGTCTAATGTTACTATTAACATTTAACAATATTCTGGTATCTTAATTTGTGTTCTAATATTGGTATTTTTTTTGGTTTACAGTTGCTTTGCCTGGTTATTGCCATATGGGTATGTGATTATGCGTCAAAGGACACATCGGAGGGTATCCAGATTTTTGGAATGTAAAAATTATTTTTATAGCTTTAGTTTGCGATAGTTAATGAGAACATCATTGTTTATGAGCATGTATTTAGCATATACTATACTAGTCATCCATAAACGAATTTTGGTTTTTAAATTATAATTTGGTACTGCAAGGGGCTCTTGATGTCACGATGTATGACTTTTTGTCATTGATTACAAAGGATTATGAAGGTAGTCTAGCCCCCTTGCAACACTAATGCATATCTTGAGTTATTAGTTCACATGAGACTTGTGCTTCCAAAAGCATGTGTTGCGCTTGTCTCACGTGAGAATCAAATGACTCTAGATAGTCATTCGTATTGCAAGTGGACTAGTCTACCGTCATAATCCTTTGTATTCACAACTTATAGTCATACATATTGGCATAAATAGCTCTTACCTTGTTGGATTAAAATTGCCAATCTATGGTTTTTTTTGTTTAGCTAGATATAATAGATATCGTTAAACACATGCTCGTAAACAAGGATCTTCGCATTATCTGTTTAAAACATGTACTTGGATAATCATCTACGGGGTTTTACTTATCTAGGGATGTTATCCCTTTTGTAATTCTTTTATAACTTGCTTATGTAATGTCTAAGCTATGTATGTTACATTGTTATGATGAATATATTATTATTGTGTCTATTTCCTTTAAAATGGTTTGTGATGTTGCAAAGTTTCATGTACTACGGTAGTTTTTATGCTTGTGCTCTGAGGTGATAGAGTTGAGGATGTAGAGGAGCACGTCATAGTTACGTGTGTTGTTGTGTCTTTATTGAGTGGTATAGGAGAATCATAAACAGGTTGGACGCGCGCTCTTTTTCCCCTAAGGTGCGGCGGTAGTACTCGTATTGAGTCGTATTAGTGATCGCTATCGATGCGGCTAGGAAGATAGCAGATAGATAGGCGTGTAGATTTGTAGGTCTCTGTACGAGAGTGAGGGCCCGCAACAGCATCGCCGGTCTGGATTGATTCGGAGCCATAATGCAAATCACTGTGTGGTGTGGTTGTTGAATAGTATGAGTTATAAGAAGCCGCTCCTGCGACATAGAGTTGTTGAAGCGAAGACATCTAGAAAGAGTGTGAGCGAGTGAGTGATTTTACTTTACTTGGACGCTTAAAATACTTACAGTCATCCTCAACCACCATGCTTATGCTTGCATTAACGATATCCTCTGGTTCGCCTCTGTCTCCAGATTTACTTGCAAATTGTTATTTACTTGCAAACTTTTTATTAACGGCTAAGAGGGCAAAGAACCATCAGGATGGGTTGTTGCAGGGTAGTAGTATGAAACGGTTTACGTCACGTTTATCATGAGAACGTTTGTTTGGTTTTATTTAACGGACCTCAAGGGCAAGAACATCAGTGAGGGTTGTTTCAGGTAGTAGTCTATGTTAGCTTCGGAAACGGTTTACTCAACCATTTACATGAAAACGGGTCGGTTTGATTCTCAGCTGAGATGTGTCCCCAGTTAGACTAACTATTAATCTGTATTATTTTAGATGCTACAAGGGTAAGAGAGAGACAGAGTCATAGAGAATTATTTGTCAAATGAGCGTGTGATAAATTATTAGCGTGTGTAGCGTGTTGTGTGATAAATGGGTTAGTAGATCGTTGAAAAAGTTACCTTTGGTGCTTCTTAAACGATCTTATTCTGGGTTTACTCCGCATTTCACCGACTCATTTGTTATTTTGCCATATAAAGCTCAGACACCTGAATTAAACCAAACACAGTGATAAATGATGTTACCAAAACACCAACCTTGTCTTTCAGGTGTTTTGAAGCTGTGTGTTGTTTAGAGACTCGTTCAAGCGATTTGTTCTATTGATCAAGCTTCATTGCGTTCGTCAACTAGGCTTTGGAGACAGTCACACACAAAGTATACTTCAATCTTGTTATCTGTCCCCAATAGAAACTAAACTTGTCATAAGCCATAAAGCATGAACAAAACCTGAATCAAGATTTTGTTTCGTATAAAGATATTAAGAATTTACACGAAGGTAGTGAACGCACTTGTGATGGCCCAACCTTGTTATTCTCTAACTTGGCCTGCATGTCCATTGTGCTTAAATTCTTAGATTGTATGTCAGCAGTCAGCCAATCCTCACAAGCTGAAAGACTCGGAATCAAAACTACTCCGTTAATATCAAAATTTGGTGACGAATCTGAAGGAAGAAAGAAAAAGAAACATGAAAATGCACTATTGTGGCAAAACAAAAGCTACTATTTTGATGCACAATATGGCATGTTATATTTATCAGTCACAAGATAAGACTTAAGAATGTCTCACATCCGCACACACAACTTCCATAACAAATGATGCAAATTTAATCTCTCCTTCATGCAAGCTGATCTGATCTTCCCAAGGGCCGAGATCAGCTAGAGTTTTGTCACGCTCAATAGAGTCTCTCATTTTCAGCTGTTAAAAGTAAGCAAATCAAGCGAGTAGGAATGACACTTATTAGTAATAACAAATAATAATTGTAGTACCAAACACTTGCAAAGAAACTAACACCTTCAAATTCCTCCTTTTTTTCTCTTCTCATTGAGCAACTTCTTTTGCAGATCAGAT
>BQNB010125579.1:0-19744 GCA_026074375.1 Tanacetum coccineum | reverse complement strand
TATCTTTAAAACGTTTATGCTATACTCCTCGTCCACTCCAAGCCCTCATCCCTGATTACCTGAGATAAAACTTGCTAAAAAGTTAACGAAAACGTTGAGTGAATTCATAGAGTTTATATGAATAAAAAGATAGAACACAAGTATTTATCATTGAATAACTTGTTATACATACAAGCTATTAGTTACTAATGCATTGAGCTCATGACACCAAATACTTTAACAAAGAATATAAAATTATGTTCATCGTACGCCCCCACGTTAGGTATTATTGCCTCATACCTACTAACAACTCAATACAAAATGTCCGTTTGATAAGGTGTTCACGCCATGGGTCCATACCTCGGACAGGGTTGTCAAGCCTAATAGATCTATTTTTTGTACTAGCACTTACCCATCATAAGTAATTAATGGTTCACGAAATCAGGGCCTTTGGCAATAGGTACTCATGCACTTAGTCTTACAGTCGGGTCCAACATACCACAAAACTACTTGTGTTTATAAAACTAGCATTTATCTCCCTTGCGGGGTTTATAAAACAATTAAATGTATAAAGGCGAGGCTATAAACTCACCGTAAATGCAAGAAGACCAGAAGTGAAATGGTTTGCCAGACGAGCAAAAAATCTCTAAGCAACACTTAAAAGACGTGACGCGACTTAGCATGATAAAGAAAATCAATACGTAAAAGTAAATCGAATGATCACAAGGTATGTTTCCAAGATATGCATGGCATTGCACTAAGACTTCCCCAAACTATTTTTACTCCAAAATTGGTTTTTAACCTGATCTTATATGTAATAAAACATCTACTTTGTTTCATCCCTCAATTCTTATTTTATCAATGTTTACCTATACGTTTTAAATTTTAAGACAAGACATAAATTCCTAAATTCTAAAATTGACATAACTTTGCCGATTCATAAATCAAGATCCGTGACACATAAATATATGAGGTTTTCGCCTTCGGAAAGTATTTTGAGTCTAGTTTTCAAAAATTCAGGCCTCACCTTCTAAAAAGTTCCAGAACCATGTTAAAAGACTACCTTACCCTTGGACACCCAAACCATCATATTTCCTGATTTTTAACCCTTCACGAAAACGGCCATCAGTCCTAATATATGATAGAAATTTAAGTGAGGCCACTTGGAGCTTTAGGTCTATGTGTCTACTACAGGGCTCAACTTTTTATTTTAATACTTTAGTGTAAAAACCTGGAGTTAAACTCCTTTTCCAAACAGTGATCTAGATTTGATTAGTTTTGATAAATCGGCCATATCTCACTCATCCGGAGGAGATATGGCTCTATCCAATTAGCCACATGTACCTTAAACATATATCTATCTACCCATTAAATTTCTTATTAGGTCACAAGCCAAAAATATTTTATACCAAGTCTATTTAGCTGCTGATCTAAAACAGCCTCTAATATACACTCAAAACTCATCCAAACACCAATTTTAACCACATCAAACCCCATGCAATGCCATTATCATCTCTTCTACACATCTCATACATTAAAACCTCATAATATCAAGATAATCAAAATCATAAATCAAGCATGACCATGCATGTAAATCAAAAACAAAATCAAACACATGCATAAGTATAGTAATTAATAAAAAAAGGGGTTTAAACACAACTTACAACACACTAGAATGGAAGCAAATGATAAAAAAACCCTTTATGGTCCTTGTTTTAGCCGAGTACAAACACACCCAAATAAAACCATACCCTAACTTTTTATGACTCCAAATCTTTCAAAAACAACTCTATTCAAACCCTTGATGATTTAATTATACCCAAACTAAATAAAACCTTGAAAATCAAAATCTTGAAGAATCAAGAATTTGAGAGAAAACCTTGCTTGGTTTGTTGGATCCCTTACTAAATAGATCTTTACCCTTTAGCTTGCAAAGGGTTTGTTACTTTAGATAAATCCAAAGCAACAATAATGAAACACTGATTGAACACGATTGATTATGCAGAAACTAATCAACAATGCTAAGAAGAACATTATTAAGTAAACACAAGAGATCTTCTATTAAACTCACACTTTATAATATAACTTGAATCTGCCTAAACTATGATTGCTAATTGATCTCTATAGATCTATCTTCTAACTATGCCTAGGGTTCCTTTTATACACCAAGGAAATCCTAATGGGCTTTACAAAACGCGTATAGTGATAATGCATATCATTTCCTAAGATATCTCATGCATATCTCTAACTCTAACTAACTTCTGCATAAGCAGACTTAACTATAACATAACAGTACTAACTTTAACTATCAGTATTAACATCTTTATACTGACAGTATTAACTATAATACACTACCAGTACTAACTATGCTAACTCTTCTACCAGTACTAACATGTGTACTAGCAGAACTAACTGTATTACTAACAAAATTAAGTCTAGAATACTTAATTCCCAACAATCCTCCCCTAAACTTGAACTTCACTTGTTAATTTCAAGTTTCTTTAGTTTTCTTTAGTTTGAGCTTTTGAAGATTACATCCAAACAATTCTTTAATCTGCTCTTTGATAATCTTGAACTCTTTTGTGTTCTTAGTCATCTTTAACTTCCTTTAGCTTTCAATCCTTGTCAGCAGCAAATCATCACCTCTGCATCACAACTACACAGCAACATCTAACTAAGTTGGCTTTGTAGTTTTTGGCAAACTACCAGTCATCAATGGATTTGATATGTCTTTACCATAAGCCATTTGTTATAGATTAGTCAATGCTTCATTGCAATAACAAGGTGCATTAATAACCTTATAGTTTTTATCAAACTATCAGCTATCAACGGATTTGAGATCTCTTTACCAGTAGCCGTTTGCTCTGGAGTAGCCAACTCTTTGTTTTAAAAACATGGTGAGTTGATTACCATACAGTTTTTGGTAAACTGTCAGCCATCAATGGATTTGAGAGGTCTTTACCAAAGCTGTTTGCTTTGGACTAGCCAGTTCTTGATGTCTGTTAGACATGGTGAACTGATGACCATTTGTTGTGTGGTTGCTAAACTAACACTTAAACAATCCTTCTCAACTCCATTGCAGCTTCCAGATTCCCAAACCATACTTGCAAAAACTGAGAAACCTTTCAAACACCATCATTTCAAGGTAACTTATTCTTAGCTTGCTTCTCTATTAACTTTAACAATTGATAGAAAGCCTCATCCTTTTTATCCACTTGAAGCTTCTTATCCAACATAGCTTGACACACATCAGCTGGTATTGGATATCTCTTTTCTGTCAACATGTAGATATCAGCTAATTCCAAAGTCAAACAATGCACTCTACAAGTGTCATAATATCTCTATCTTATCATCTTTTGTTGATATGGTAAATTCCAGACATAATCTGTACTCAAAGGTGGATCAAACATGGTCTTAAGATCACCTTAAAATACTCTCTCATACTCATCCTCTGGTTCATTTATACCATACTTTTGCATAACTAACCTGGGTAATTCTATAAGATCATCCCTTGACATACTTTTAGGCATAGCTCCAAAATTTATATAAGTGATATAAGTTCCATCTTCTCTTATAATCTGATACACACCCTTGTTCCCTAGCTTGATTAACTTCCAATTAGCTATACTAGGAGGTTTGATAGCTACTAGAACAGCACTTACTGGAATATCAGTACCTGAAGAAGAATATGTATCATTGTGCTTCCATGTCTTCTTCAGCTTTATGCTTTGCAGTTTTGTCAGCATGTGTACCTTTCCTAGATTTTTGCTTCTTCCTTTTTTCCTGTTCTCTTTATTGGCTCTTCTTTCTTTACAACTTTAACTTTCTCCTCTGTAATTAGAACATCTTTAATAGCAATCTTTTGTTTGTTTGAAGACTCTTGCTCTAGCTATACACCTGCTCTCTTAACTCTTTCTTCAGATCCTATAGGCATATCAGCTTCCCCCCAAACCAACATCCCTATCTTAAGCAGATTCTGGAACTTTGAAGTAGCTTGAACAATCTTCTACTTGTAATTGACGTGCACAGCGGAATTTTGTAGAAGTCAAACCACACCAACGACCGCTGCTTCTTGTCATCAGGGCTTGGTGACTATTCGTTCGGGGGTGCATGCGAGAAATCAGCATCTGTTCTTCTCATGTTTGCAGAATACTTCACAAACCATTCTTAGTGAAGTAGTATACACTACTTCCCCCTGGAAGTTGACATGGTAACATCAAAGTCAATTAAGTCCCGGATGTACACATTTGTTTAACCACACATTTGTTTGACCACGAATTTGATCTTATTAAACCACAATAATCAGTAGATAAACAACACGGATTCCCCCTATACTCTGATACCAATTGTTAGTATAGATTCACCCTTTGAACAATGATCCGGAGGCTTGGTAAAATGGAAAAGAAAAGTATCCATATTATTAGAGAGAAAAGAGAAGAGATAGAAAAAAGAAGAAGCAGGAGTGTTTGTGTATGTGTGTGGTTTAATAGAGAAAAAGGAACCACACACACACTTACACTTTACAATGTGAACTCCTACCCCTCCATGGAAAGTTCTAAAGAGCTGGTGTATTACCAGTATTAACTCTTGTACTACCAGGATTAACTTCAGTATTAACTTTAACTTCAGCAGATTTAAGTCTCTCTTTTGCTGCACTGAAGAAATCCAAACCAATACCAATATCTTTACCCTTACTAGCTAACCTTGCTCTCCTCTTGTATGTACTAACATTCTGAGAAGCAACCTTTGATAAAGTTTTAGCTGCTTCCAAGGTTGTAGGACTAATATCTTCCTCTTGTGCCTCCCCTGAAGCACTAACCTTTTTAGGAGTAACAAAACCTGCTTCTTTTTCTTCCATAGAATTTCTAACCAAAGAAACTAGATGATCATCATCTATATCTTAAATTTTCCTCCCCTGATCCTTTGTTTTTTCATCCTCTGATTCAGACAAAATAACTTTCAATGATTTTCTCTTAAAGGCAGCTTCAAGAAGCTTCACCCTTTCAACCAAAGTCAGAACTGCCTTCCTATAGGTACTCTTTGTATGCTGCAGCTCTTTCTCCAAATTATCAATTCTTAACACCAGCTTAGGTACAATGTCCATCAATTCTTTTAGATTCAAACTGTCCTCAACACTTCCTAATGTGTTACCTTCAGGGAGAGGTGCTTAATGGGACCTGAGTAGAGACTCATGAATGTTACCACTGTCCATCCCTGCATCTAAGCCAGAGGTTGTAGTGGTAGCTTCCTTAGTTTCAACTCCCACACTTGTGGTAGTTTCCTCATCTGCTACAGGGTTGACAGTAAGACCCTGAGACTAAGGAATCTTAGTGCCCTAGCTAGAAATAGACCTAGGGGTGATGAAGGTTGTGGTTCAGAAATTGGTGGTGGAGTTATGATGAATGGTACTAGATCAGGTGTGGGTTGGGAGCCAGCTGGGATTGCTGATCCTTCACCTTGATCTGGTGCTGCACCTGCCAACATTGCAGGCAGCAATGGTACATGCTCCCCTGCAAAACCCCTTTTCATATTGCCAAAAATCTTTTTAGTTAAAGTTGGGGCAAGATACTTCCCATTATTTTCAATAGTTATATCCAAAATTATTTGTAAAAATCTTGGATACATTAGAAATTTAGTATTACTCTCTAAGTTGTGAACCATTCCATCAAAAATCATTTTTGAAAAATTATAAACCCTATTACTAGATAGACAAATTAATGCAGTAGCAATAGTACTATCAAATTGATCCCATCCACCAGATTTAGGGCTTATGCAGTGTAGAATATTATGGATTATAAACTTCCATTGGGGTGTAATATTCTTTTTCCAAAAAGTAAGTTTTCCCTCTGAAACATACCTCAATGTGACCAGTCCTTCATAAATTTCAGCATCTGGTAAATTAGATATACCTGTTGCATCTACCAATTGAAGTTGACTTCTGATAGATGCCTCAGTAATGGTATACTCCTTATTATCTATAGATGCTATCAACTCTTGAATCCCATTAGCAAGTGTTCTGACAGTTGCAGTCTGCCAGAACTGTTTGACTAGGGAATTATAGATAGTGGGATTATGAGACAAGGCATACCTGAGAGAAGTACTTTTGAGAAAATCCACTATCTCAGTGAAACCAATACTTTCAGTGGGTTTCTTTAGAAAAGCAACCATGTTATGCTTATCTGAGTATCGCAAATTGGCCATCTTTAGTTCTTGAGGAACATAAGTTAGGAGTAATCAAACTTGAGTGCTGGGTTTGGTTCGTTTGAGTAACTAAGTGCTGGTTGAGAGAGGCAATTGAACTTAGACAAATGATAAACAAGGTTTCTGATTTGACCGACTGAAAAAGTAGTATCTTTATAGTGAATAAAGATATTTATTGAATTAAATTTAGTAATTATCCAATTAAGAAACCTATACGCGAAGTAATTGCTGTATAAATATCTAACGGTGATATTTAAATAAGGAAAGTCAATTTTCCCTCACCAGCATCAACGGTCATCTACCAGTATTAATATTGGCCTAACAGAATTAACTTTCAGTCTACCAATATTAACTAATGACATATCAGTATTAACTTTTCTCTTGTACTTATCACTTACAGACCAGATATGAGAAAGGCTACCAGCACACCTTCCATCCATCCTCAAATTCATGCTTGTCCTGAAAAGGTTAGTCCAAAAATAAGAAAAATACTGCATGACATTTTCATAAGGCATTATTAACCTGAACCAACAATCCTAACTACCAGGATTAATACCTTATCAGTATTAATTCTAACTACAAGAACTAACTACAAGGACAAACTTTATAGTTGAACCTTCCCTCACATGTAGCTACAAATTTAACATCTTAATGCTAACTACCAAAAAATTAAATCTTGTAACATCAAATCCTTTGGTGAGAAGGTCTGCAACATTAGCATCAGTGTGAATCTTGATAACATCTACTAATCTTTTCTCATAGCAATCCCTTATGAAGTGATGTCAAATCTCAATGTGCTTGGTCCTTAAGTGATAGACAGGATTCTTGACTATACATATGGTACTCTCATTGTCAATATGGATTTTGGTGTTCATGAAATTAAAGCCATAATCCATCATCTGATTTTGTATCTATAGTACTTGCCCACAACAGTTAGCAGCTGCAACATATTCCGCCTTAGTAGTGCAATTTGCCACAATCATCTGCTTCTTGCAATGCTAAGATATCAGTCTTCTACCAAGAAATTGACAACCACCTGTTGTTGATTTCCTGTCAAGGCTGGCTCCTCCATAATCACTGTCTGAGAAAGCTTCTAGTACAAAAGGAGAATCCCTAGGATACCATAACCCTAGTTTGGGTTGATGTTTGAGGTACCTAAAAATCCTTTTTACTGCATTTAAGTGTGAAGCTTTTGGAGTGACTTGAAACCTAGCACAGGCACAGACAGCAAACATGATGTCTGGCCTTGATGCAGTCAAATACATCAGGGAACCAATCATAGACCTCTAAATAAACTTTTTGCACCTTTATTCTAGCTTATAAAGTGTGTTTTAATAATCTGTTTTTGCTTATTATATCTTAGATATTTTAGAATTCTTATTCTGTCATAAAAAAATTTAAAACCAAAAAAAAATAATAGCAAATGAGATCCTAGATTTATAGCTTAAATAGTTATTGATTAATGTTTATTAAGTCTGTTTTAGTAGATTATCACCTAGTTTCAAGGATTTAGTTGTTAAATTTCCAAATCAATAGCTTAGTTAATCTGTCACATTCCTTAAGGAGTGTTTGGTTTAAGCTTGTTTGACCATCAAAAGTCAAAAGAAATTGATAAAAGTTTTTGATATAGTTTAATTATCATGTAAAACCAGTAGAAAAGTTGTTTTTAAAAGTTAGATTACAATTTTCAAAAAGTTAGAGCTTATTTTTAGCCTTCCTACACAGGGGAATTCTTCCTTTGATTTTCACTTGTGCAAATTTTAAACCAAGCCATCTAAGGCTTGGTTCTGCTTGTTTTGTGTTTATACACACTCTACAAGAGTGTTTAGTGCAGTATAACCTCACTAGTCTGCCCTGCTAATTGTGTATGAGACTTTTGTGTGCCATTGCATCAGCAGTACTAACAAAAGTTAGTACTGCTGAACTTTAGTCACATTTAAGTTAGAAAATCTAGGTTTAGGGTTCTAAATGTAAAGTAGTTTTATAGCTATCTTGCAGCTTTGAATGTATATATTAGGATTTTTTTTACCAATTGCTACTTATTTCTTAGGGGCCCCCCCCCCCCCCCACCCAAAAAAAAAAATTAAGCTTTTAAAATTTCATAAAAATCATTAAAACACCAAAATCAGTAGCAACAAAAGTTCGCTTATAAATCTTAAATTCTAGCTTATAAGATTAGGTTTTATCAATTAGTTTAATAGCTTAATAGTTGTTTAATAAGTTTTTAAAAATTCATAGTCTAATATAGCTTTATGTGTCTTTTAGCTTAAATAGATTTAGAGCTTTTTAAGTTTCTTCTTGAGTTTAGCCTTTTAATCTCCTAATTCAGTTAGTTTAATGTGTTTTCAGCTTAAGTAGCTTTTCAATTTCAAGCTTGTAACATCACTCGGCGGGGAATCTAGAACATCTTTGTTTTTCAAATGAGCTTATATTTAAAGCTTGTGCAAGCTTTTTAAGTTCAACAAAGTTTAGTATAGGGGATCTGCAAACCCTTACTTTACTGATTCATCAACTTTTAATAAGCTCATTGTAAGCTCAATTTTGGTTTTTAGCTTATGTTGTCTTCATAAAAAGTGCTTAAAACTAGGTTTTCTTTAAGTCCTAATATTCATTTTTTGCAAAAAAGTAAAAAATAAAAAAAGTGCAAAAAGATACGGGTTTGCCAGACTTGAACCCACGACCTCCTTCTCACAAACCATACGTCTTAACACTTTGCTACAATAGCTCATCCGTTAACCTTTCCCCACATTTTATTCTAATAGACATTTCCCTTTTAGCTTCTTATAATAAGCCGTAGCTTATATAAGCTTTTCCCGGCTTATTTGTTAAGCTGTTAGCTTCTTTTATTTTTCGACTTTGATCCTTGTTGAATCATTAGACTTTTCCCTGAATTTTTCATATTTATCTATAATTAGTTAGTTTTTAGATTTTTTCAAAATTTAAAAATCTTAGAAAATACATAAAAAATAGAAAAAAGTTTCAGAAAATTACAAAAAAATAGATTTTTAAGTTTTTAAAAAAATTACTTTAGGATTACATATCAGGAAAAATCAATTTCACCCACTTTAGATTTTAATTTTCAATTTTGAGCTTTTAAATTTTAAGTTTAAAAATAAGATTTAAATTTAAAAAATAATAAAAATCTCTAGTTTTCTGGAGTTTTTATGTTATTTTAGACTTTATAAGTTTTAAAAGAGCATTTTTCTTCCCTAAAATTTTAGGACTTAATTTTGTTATTTTTTAGGATTTAGAATTAGATTAAAATAGATTTTAATTCATAATAAATTCAAAAATAATCAAAAAAAAATGTTTTTCTTTTTCTTAAAATTTTCTTTTGTCCTAATTTAGGTTTAGAAATTTAGTTTGCATTTTTAGGAGTAATTTTAAGTTATTTGCTTATTTGACCGCATTTTGATCTGCTCCTTAATAGTTTAAGCATTTAATTGCTTTTAATTATTCATTTTAAATTGTTGCTTTTATTTAGTAGTTATAGAAACTAAAAAAATATATTTTCTCTCATTCAAATCATAATCCGAATTAAAACGTGGCTTCAATTGCACAAGTCGTTGGGGAAACGACCCGGGTGATCATACTTCCCAGTTAAATATACGTAATATATATTATATTATATATCTTTTAAGAGTGAATTTTCCTTAGGGAATTTTCTTAATTGCTATTTTTTTATATTTTATTTTATATTTTGCGTGTTAAAATATAACACATTTTTGTTGGCTGCCGTTGTCGGGGACTTGTGTTAAAGATTCCTTCGTTTTACGTTTGTTTATTTGGTTTGAAGATCGATGCTTTTCTTGACATAGAAGTTTCTTCTAACTTTGAGGAAGGTTATTTCGATTCAGAAGGAGACGTAACTTTTCTTGATAATCTGCTTAGTGATGATACTACCCATAATCTCGCTCGAAGTGATTTCCGATCATGAACCAGAACAAAATGAATCTTCGATTACTTTTTTCTTTCCAAAAAAGTGATCCCTCTTCACCACATGAGTTCGCCGATGTAAACTTTTTAACACTCTCCTTCGAGGAATGATCGTGAATTTAGGGAATACTTAGTCTATATACATGCCTTTGTGAGTTTCAACTTCACGGTTCAATAGAAAGATGTTCATCAAAGTTCAGTTATCGATTCTTCTTCCCGATCTCCTATCCCCCGTTAAGGATAGGTGAGCCCACACAAGAAAGAATTGATATTTTCCTTGTTCCAGATGATTAATATGCCACCAGGTGTTGAGAATGATGATTCGAAGGATGAAGATAATGAGTTACCAAACCTTGACCATTCAAGATGAGACCGTCAATTCCTTCCGCCCTCGTTCCACCACCGGAAAAACAAAAAAAAAAACACCGGATATTAAGACATGTTTTTGAACCCGAAGCGGGTATTTTGATAATCAAAGTGTTTAAGGGTGTTTCTAAACCACATGATTTCATGACCGTTATTTTACCCACCCTTCCCACCCTTGTTTCAAATTTGACCTTCATTTCCTCATTTTCCTCCTTCGGGAGTGAAGACACCATTTTTGACCCCGGCATCGTCACGTTTCTAGAGGTGGTGACATTTTCAATGGAAGTTTCTTGTTCTAAGTGTATTGCGAGCGAGCGGGGGGAGGCGCGAGGAGGAGTGTGGGACAATTAATTCAGGATCGAGTCGAGCTTTCGACTCGATGACCAAAAACAAGCCGTTCGTGGAGTTCACCCCATGCTTATCTATTTTTTATTCTATTTTCCTTAAATAATGTTGTTGTGATGTTGATTGTGGCTATTTCTTTCTGGTTTCTTGTTGTTTTGTTGTTTGTTGTGATTTTTGCAGGATTGACTCCACCAATTCATGCAGCCTCTCGTGTCGGTGTTGTATCCCCGTTTCATCACTCGATCTTTCCTTATCCTTTGTTCAAATAGTTGGGAGATCCATATCTCTCAATCTATCGATTCACGTTTATCTTTGCATACTTCATAAACGGCTTAGATTTTCGTAGAAACCCGACTTTAAACATTGAGGACAATGTTTCGTTTTAGTTTGGGGAGGGAATCTATCGATTTAATGTTACCTGCTTATTGTTTTGTTCTCACGTACCCGTTTTCCCACAAAAATAGCAAAAAATTTAAAATTTTAGTATCTTAGTTGTAAAAAAAAAATAATAAAAAAAAAATAATAAAAAAAATATATAAAAAAAATAAGTGTTACACGAATGTAGGTTTTTTTCGTTGTGGAATAAGAAAGTAATATTTTGACCACGATCGTACGTGTAGATTTCGTAGCTTGGTCTCCCTTAACAATTTTAAAGATGATAGTTTTGTGTTTTAGTCTCATGTAACTTTAAACATCAAGACTCGAAATCGTTGTAAATGAAGACTTTGTGACTAATTCTCTAGTAGATTTTAAATATGCCGAGTTGGATTCTATATAGGCTAAGTATTGCGAAATTTCTTTATTAGAGGTATTTAAATTGCAAAGAATAAGAGCTGATAGTGTTTGATGTACAATTAGGATGCTAAACAAGGTTTATTTGGAAAACTTAAAGGATTATAAAAATAACTTGTGGTTTTTCTTCCTCGGAGTTCTTAAAATGATTAATTATACGTGTTCTCTTTAATTTTTACAAATTAGAGTTTTGCTCTTAAAAGTCTAATCAATATTTTTAGAGAAAAAGCTTTATTGATGATGAAGTCAAACATCGTTAGTAAATACGGATTTTAGTTCAAGTTATACCTCTTGGTTTCTAAAATGAAAGTTTTTTATTTGCAATAATCATGTTGTTAGTAAAAAAAAATATAGTTGGTAAATAAAAAGGATGCAAGTTATAAATCCTTAGTGTTAAATAATTAATATATTAACTCACGCAATAAAGTAACATGGGCAATTGTCGGTTCGCTAAATCTCCCGATTATACATCGAAAGAAA
Organism: Tanacetum coccineum; assembly: GCA_026074375.1. Taxonomy (NCBI): domain Eukaryota; kingdom Viridiplantae; phylum Streptophyta; class Magnoliopsida; order Asterales; family Asteraceae; genus Tanacetum; species Tanacetum coccineum. The sequence continues at coordinate 7,645 of BQNB010125579.1, read as the reverse complement.
AGGGTGGAGATGTATATTTTAGGGTTGGTATCATAAGTAGTACACGAGCTCTTGCCGAGGCTGGCCAATGTGTCGTCGAAAGAAAGTGATACCAGTTCCTAGCTTCCTAATATAAATAATAATAATAATGTTGAAGTTAAAAAATAAATTAGTAAAAGTTTTCTTTCTAAAACCAAGGTATTCATTTGAACTAATGTTTGCAAAAGTCTAACGAAAGCTGTTTCCATCGATGTTCATTGGCGTCTCGATTTAACTATTCTTCGATGGGGTGTCAAAAGCCTTAGCACATACCCTACCGAATAGACGGTGGGATGCTAGAGAAGAAAGTCATTCATGGGAACAAGTGAACCAATGATGTATAACTACGGAGGTTTTCGTTATGCTTTAAGTTGTGATCTTAACTAAGTATTACCCTATAGCCCAAAAGGCTCATTGGTAAAGCTTGGGTCGGATTTCAACTAACTAAATATGTGATTTAATGGTTTAAGTTAATTTGAACACACACACTTTAATATAGTATATTGTCAGGGAAAGAAAATCACAGTTGTAATATAAGTAGTCTTGGCATCTTAGTATCGTAATTAGCAGTGATCATATTTTGTAAGCATATCCATGGAAAAGTAAAAAAATCGGAATGATGAAGTTATCTTTTAAGACAGCTTTTCAAGTGCTTTTTGTTCTATGATCCTAAAAATTACCAATAAGGTAATGAAAACAATACATTATGTCAACACAAATAAGTTGTAGTTAGGAATATATCAAGAAAAATCATAAAAATTAAAAAACTTGAATGAGAATCAGGTGTTTTATAACTTGTGATCTCTTATCTCCCTCAACAAAAATCTTTGCTACTTTTCAAAGGTTTAGTTTGGGGAAGTTTTCGAGGTATTTGGTTATAAGGCATGTGATATTGCGTTAGGACACGCAATCGTTTATTTGGTAAATTTGATAAGTGTCAAATAGACAACAGTTTTGTATACTACAATTAGCTCAATTAAAAACCTAACAAACAGACCAAAAATAGTAAAAATATGCTTGTATTTGTTGTTTGTTGTTGTGTCAGGTACGGATTTATCTAAAAATCACAAAAAAACCGGTCAAAAACAACAAACACGGGCACGAGAACGAAAACGCAACAAAAGAAAGCCAAAGATGTCAAACTTTGTGTGTCACATAAGTCCAACCGCTCAAGAGGAGCAAAAGCCCACAATTACCATTTAAGTCCCTCAACTTTCCAAAAGATACACAAATGGTCCCTAAACCTAAATGGGCCATACCCGGATCCAAAAGCCCAAAACCCTAGCCCAATACCCTTTTATAAAACCACAAGGACCACTTCTAGTCATTTTCTTGAAAGTCCCTTTTACACCTTAAGCCTTTATAAACAAAACGCAAGGACCTAATCTTGCCAAAGCCCCCCAAACCTTTACCCCTTTAAACGCCCCCATGTTCCAAAACAAGTCAAACAAAACACCTTTTAAGTAAAAAAAACAAATGAAAAGTCGTTTTTTCACTATTCACCACCCGTTCGTCGCACCATTTTTACACCACAAGTCAAATCAAAGGGCTTTTGTATAAATATAATGGTCAGAATAGATAATCAAAGGTTCAAGTACACACATGACAGGGTAAACGTCACTTAAAGTCATTCTCATTGGTGGAAACCTAAGAAGGAATGCCATGCGGGACATGAAAGTAACACTCCAAGGACAGAGAATTTGCACTAATTGTACTCACACAACAAGCACAAGTGAGCCTCAAACGGATTGCCAGCTTGGCAATCCGTGTGAGGTCATTTAGTGATCCAATGGATGTACGGGCACTTCCCATTGTCTCCTCCAATGATTGGGAAAATGATTGGTTATGATTGATTGGAGTGTGGGAAAGAAGTTACAGCCTAGAAGCTTCACTATTGTGCTATAAATAGTACCCTCACCTCACACACAGGATATCTTTTTTTTCTTTTCTAGTTTTTCACCTAATATAGCTTTAGAATAGTATTATAGACTTATAGTAATTTCCTTTTTAAAGTCATTGTAATCTCTCTTTATTAATGATAGATCAATCTTAACATTCCAGTTAATAAAGTGTTCCTTTAAATCTTTCATAAGCTCTTTTATTATACTCTCAAAGTGTGTGTAATGTCTCATAAGTTTCTAATAAGCTCAACAGCTCTCATGAGTCTATAAGCTCATGATTTGAGCTTAAATTGATCTTAATCATACTCAAATTACATAATCTAGCTTAAGTTCTTGTTAACCCTTGCTAAATTGGAGTTGGACTTTTTAGAAGGGAGATCAATAATGGAAGGATTTCAAAGACAGAGCGAGAACTGACCTTTTTGTAAAATAAGCCAAAGCTGTAGATAAGCTCTTAAGAGCCCTATAGCTTCTGTTAAGCTGAAGCTTAAGTAAGTTTCTCTTTTAAATTCTTTTTTGTCTTTAATTCCTAGTCTAAATAGTAAGATTATTTTGCTTAATATTTGAGATTTGCTTATATTTGCTGTTTCTATAATTTGCTTATTAGAACTTATTTGAATTGAGCGAGAGCGAGCGGCTATCAAAGTGGTTTTTTTTATCCTGTTGGAGGAATCGAGGATATTATATCTTAGATATTAGAATTCCTTCATTCTGTCCATAAAAATTTTAAAAACCAAAAAAATTTAATAGCATAGTTATATCCTAGATTTCTAGCTTAAATAGTTTTAGAATTAATGTTCATTAAGTCTGTTTTAGTAGATTATCAATCTGGGTTTCAAGGATTTATTTGTTAAAATTCCAAATCAAAAAGCTAGTTAAATTTTGTCACATCCTTAAGGAGCGTGAGAGAGAAGATGGTTTAAGCTTAGTTAGACCACACCCAAAAGTCAAAAGAAATTAATAAAAGGTAGAGAAGAGGATAGAGCGTGTGAGAGAAGCGCGAGAGCGAGCGCAGGCCAAAATCCAGTAGAAAAGTTGTTTTTAAAAGTTTTAGATTACCAATTATGTCACAAAAAGTTAGAGCTATATGTTTAGCCTTCCTCCTAGCACCAGGGGAATTCTTCCTTGCGAAGAGTTACATTGTGCAAATTTTGAACCAAGCCATCTAAGATTTGGTTCTTGCTTGATTTGTGTTTATACACACTCAACAAGATTGTTTAGTGCAGGTAAAACCTCACTACTGCCCTGCAAATTTGTGAGTGAGCATTTTGGCTCAATTGCGAGTCACAGTCTAACAATTATTTTAGTACAGCTGAGAACATTAGTCTCATTTAAGTTTAGAAACGCGACGAGGGGGTTAAGGTTAGCGAGCCGCGAAGAGCGCGTGAGCGTGCTTATAGGCTATCTTTGCAGCTTAATATAGATTAGGATTTGTTTTTACAATTACTAGCTTATTTCTTAGGGGCATTAAGCTTTAAAATTTCAAAAAAAATCATCAAAACACCAAAATCAGTAGCAACAAAAGTTAGCTTTTAAATCTTAAATTTTAGCTTATAAAGTATTAGGATTTATCATTAGTTTAATATCTTATATATTGTATTTAATAAGTTTTAAAGCAATCTCATAGTCTGCGGGGGGGGGAGGAGAGAGGAGGGGGGCGAGAGTTAGTGTCTTTTAGCTTAAATAGATTTAAGCTTTTAAGTTTCTTCTTATGTTAGCTTTTAATCCTCCTAATTCCAGTAGTTTAATGTGTTTTTTCAGCTTAAGTACTTTTCATTTCTAGCTTGTAGACATCACAATGGAACTAGAACATCTTTGGTGTTTCCAAATTGAGCTTATATTTAAAGCTTGTGCAAGCTTTTTAAAGTGTCAACAAAGGTTTTTTTAAGTTCAACACCCTTATTTAACGATTCAGCACTTTTAAAAGCTCATTTGGTAAGCCTCAATATTGTGTGATATATTAGTCTTGAGGTTATTATCTCATAAAAGTGCTTAAAAATAGGTTTTCTTTAAGTCCTAATATTCAGTTTTTGCAAAAAGTCAAAAAAAAAAAAGTGCAAAAAGATGGGGGTTTGCCAGACTTGAACCCACGACCTCCTTCTCACAAACCAAAAACGACAGAAACAATTATAGGGTGCCTACAATAGCTCATCCGTTAACCTTTCCCCACATTTTATTCTTATAGACATTTCCCTTTTAGCTTCTTATAATAAGCCGTAGCTTATATAAGAGCTTTTTCCCAGCTTATTTGTTAAGTTGTTAGCTTTCTTTTATTTTTCCTTTGATCCTTGTTGAATCATAGACTTTTCCTGAATTTTTCACATTTTTCTATTAATTAGTTTATTTTTTAGGATTTTTCGAAAGTTAAAATCTTAGAAAATACATAAAAATAGAAAAAAGTTTCAGAAAATTACAAAAAAAATAGTTTTTAGTTTTATAAAAATTAATATTTAGGATTACATTCAGAAAAATCATGGAGTCACCACTTTTTAGATTTTAATTTTCATTATTGTGAGCAATAAATTTAAGTTTTAAAAATAGGATTAAATAGAGAGAAAAATATTAAACATAAGTTTTCTTGAGTTTTATGTAAACGTTTTAGACTTTTCTAAGTTTAGCAAAAATCCATTTTTTCTAAAGTTTTTAGATAGGACATAATTTTTATTTTTTAGAATTAATTAGATAAAATAGGGTGTGTAGAATGGGTTGATTTAAATTACATAATAAAATTCAAAAATAATCAAATTTTTTTTTCTTTTTCTTAAAATTTTCTTTTGTCCTAATTTAGGTTATAAGAATTTATTTGCATTTTAGGAGTTAATTTAGTGTATTTGCTTATTAGTCGCATTTTATTTGCTCCCGTTAATTAGTTTAAGTTCTTAATTTCTTTTGTGATCTTATTTTAATTGTTGCTTTTATTTAGTAGTTATAAAACAAAAAAAATAAATTTTTCTCTCATTCAAGATCAATAATATGAATTAAACGTGTGTTTCATTTGCACAAGTCGTTTGGAAAACGACCCGGGTGAATCATACTCTCCCGTTAAAAATAACGTAATATATATTATATTATAATATCTTTTAAGAGTGAATTTTCCCTTAGGATTTTCTTCATTGCTCTTTTGTATCTATTTTATTTTATTAATTTTTGCGTGTAATAAAAATCTAACATCACAACTGCCATTGAAGTTGATTCTGATCGATGTTCAGTAATGGTATACTCCTTATTATTTATAAATCTGCCAACATCCTAAATCCCATTAGCAAGTGTTCTGATCAATTTTTGTAGTCTGCCAGAAACTGTATGACTAGGAACCATAGATAGTGGATTGTGAGACAAAGCATACCGGAGACTGAAAGTACCTTTGTAGAAAAATCCAATATCTCAGTGAAACCAACACTTTCAGTAGGTTTCTTTAGAAAAGAAACCATGTTATGCTTATCCGAGTATCGCAAATTGGCCATCTTAAGTTCTTGAGGAACAGAAGTTGTAAGTAATCAAACTTGAGTGTTGGGTTTGGTCGTTGAGTAAACTAAGTCAGGTAGAGAGAGTCACTTAAACATATAACAGGATAAAAACAAGGTTTCTGAATTGACCGACTGAAAAAGTATATCTTTATAGGAATAAAGATATTTATTGAATTAAAATTCAGTTAATTATCCAATAATAAACCTATACGCGAAGTAATGCCCGTAAAAATATCTAACGTTAAATTTAAATAAGAAAGTCAATTTTTCCTCACCAGCAATCAACGTCCATACTACCGTATTAATATTGGCCAAACCAAATTAACTTTCAGTCTACAGTATTAATATGACATATCAGTATTAACTTTTGTCCACCAGTATTAACTTGTAGGCCACCAGAATTAACTTGTAGGCTACAAGTATTAATAATGACATATTAGTATTAACTTTTCTCTAGTACTTATCACTTACAGACCAGATATGAGAAAGAGGCTATACCCAGCACAAGGCTTCCATCCATCGTTCAAATTTTTCCCCCCCCCCCCCCCCATGCTTGTCCTGAAAGGTAAGCCACAAAAACAAGAAAAATACTGGCATGACAGTTTTCTAAGGCAATATTAACCTAAACCCAACAATCCTAACTAACAGGATTAACACCATATCAGTATTAAATCTAACTACAAAGAACAACTACAAAGGATATAAAAACTTTACAGTATGAATCTTCCCTAATGAAGCTACAAATTTAACATCCCAATGCTAACCACCAAAAAATTAAATCTTGTGACATCAAATTTGATAAAAATTACGCATTCAAACCTTATCCTGCTGCTGTTTCACTGTTGTTTAATCATCAAAATATGAAAATAGACACCTGCTGTAAACCCTATAATGGTTGTAACTGCTAACGACGTCTGCCATCACATTGCTTCTTCTTCCCCTATTGGCAGCGAGCAGTATTAGTAATTAGTTCAGTCATGAAGCATCCAAACCAACAGCACCACAAATATATTCAGAGCCAAATCAACAACTTTTATGACATGCTATACCAATATGCACATACTACTACTATAATGATAAGAAACATATATCATCAAACAAATCACGTAATCTTTTATCACAGGTTCTTCTCCAAATCTGACCATGGACCAATACAAAATCCTTCAAACGTGTCTTAACCTGTATATTAATTAGAGTTTCCAGAAACCCTAATCATTAAAACGAATTTCAAATATCCAGAACCTTGAGTATCTTGGGTTTACACCTGTGGTTGTAATTACACCAATAATAACCTAAAAGGGGTTATGCAGGGGATATTATACCTTGCACAGGCACAGACAGCAAACATGATGTCTGGCCTTGATGCGGTCAAATACATCAGGGAACCAATCATAGACCTGTGGACATGCACAACTACATCTACACCATCTTCATCTTTGACCAGAGGCTTATTTCACTCAATAGGAGTAGTTGCTATTTTGATGAAACAAAAATCAAACTTCTTAAGGATGTCAGCTACATACTTGTCTTGACTAATAAAGATTCCATCAGGTTGTTGTTTCACCTGCAATCTCAAAAAGAATGTGAGCTCACCCATGGAGCTCTTCTAGAATCTTTTGTGCATACAATCTTCAAACTAAGTACACATAGACTGCGTTGTAAAGCCAAAAATGATGTTACTAATATAATGTCACTCTTGTTCTTCTTGATAAACAATGTTTAGTTTATTGTACCTCTCCTAAAACCATTTTCCAGCAGGAAAGAAGAAAGTGTCTCATACCAAGCTCTAAGAGCCTGATGTAGACCATAAAGAGCTTTGAACACCTTATAAACTTTGTTTGGATGAGCAGGGTCAATAAATCCTGGAGGTTGATGAACATATACCTCCTCTCCAATAGTGCCATAAAGAAATGCACTCTTAACATCCATTTGGTAGACAGGAAATCCCATGAATGATGCAAAGGATAAAAACAACCTGATTGCCTCAATCTTGGCAACAGGTGCAAAAACCTCATCATAGTCTATACCTTCCTCCTATCTAAACCCTTGCGCTACAAGCCTCGCTTTGTTTTTCACAACAATACTCCTCTCATCCCTCTTATTCCTGAAGACCCACTTTGTGCCAATTGCCTTTTTCCCAATGGCAAATCAACAAGTATCCAAACCTTCTGTAATTTGAACTGGAGTAGTTCTTCTTGCATTGCTTCAACCCAGCTTTCATCCTCTAAGGCTTGTAATATGGTCTTGGGTTCTTCTTGG
>BQNB010125578.1:0-19744 GCA_026074375.1 Tanacetum coccineum | reverse complement strand
AGCTTGCTCAGTTGTATCTGAAAGAGATTGTGTGTAGGCATGATGTGCCCGTGTCGGTTATTTCTGACAGAGACAGTTTGTTGGACTTAAGTACCGCTTACCACCCGGAAACGGATGGGCAAAGCGAAAGGACTATCCAAACATTGGAAGACATGCTTCGGGCGTGTGTGATTGATTTTGGAAGCAGTTAGGATAGACACTTGCCTTTAGTTGAATTCTCTTATAATAATAGTTATCATGCTAGTATTAAGGCCGCTCCGTTCGAGGCTTTGTATGGGCGAAAGTGTAGATCGCCAGTTTGTTGGAGTAAGGTTGGGGAAAGCCAACTCACTGGCCCAGAACTGGTTCGATAAACCACGGAAAAGATAGTTCAAATTAAGAACCGTTTGTTAACCGCTAGGAGTCGACAAAAGAGCTACGCTGATCTTAAAAGAAGATTGACAGAATTTGAGGTAGGCGACAAAGTCATGTTGAAAGTGTCACCATGGAAGGGTGTCATACGTTTTGGAAAACGTGGGAAGTTAAGCCCACGATTTGTTGGGCCATTCAAGGTTATCGAAAGAATTGGCCCTGTGGCGTATAAGTTGGAATTGCCCGATAAGCTTCGTGGAATTCATAACACTTTCCATGTCTCTAATCTTAAGAGGTGCTTTGCGAATGATGATGTGGTCTGTTGAGGAACCGGTGGAGATTATGGATAGAGAGGTGAAATGGCTCATATATTTTTGTAAACCTCATAAATAGATAGGACTTTCAATAACAAGAACGTGCTCGAAAGAATCGCTAAAAACGGAACTATAACGAATAAAATACGACGTTTACGGGTTTTACGACAACTAAAACTATAAAAATAACTTTATAACTGGCGTGAACAGTAAAAAGTACTGTTCATCAAGAGACTAAAAATATGAAAATGTTAAATATTGATAACTCGTCTTAATACGAAAACGTGGACATAAGAAACGCAAGAAACGGACTTGAAACGCGAAAGTTACGCCAGTTTTACTAAAACGGTAATTATAAACGTTTTAACTTATTAAACACAATTTTACCAAAACAATTAGATGTTGATGTAGCTATGTAGAATTATATATGGTAGATGTTAATTATCATGCTTAGTACTTATACGATCTTAACTTAAATAGGTTGCATCTGACGATTTACGTAACGCATTATCTGTGATATACTGGACATACGCTCACTCAAGGTGAGTTCATAGCCCCATGTTTTACATGATTTGTTTTACAAGTTTTTGGGGTAAGAAACATGCAATGTTTTATAATTGGACACAAGTGGTTAAGTTTTATATTTTGATTACGTATTGCCTAAGTAGCGATAACCCCAGTTGAGCCCATTATCATGAACTGTCAATTGCTGAGTGTGAGCGCGAATGTTATAAATAGATCTATTGGGATTGACATCCCCGTTCGGATGATTAGCTATCACCGGACAAACAAACGTATACCATGTCGAACATAGGATATTGCGGGTTAGAACATCGACAAGGGTAATGTAGGCCATTTATATGGTATTCATTTATGTCGAGCTTCAGTGTCTTGAGCTTAGGGAAACGTAATTACATTTATATGATATCTGCATCTGTTGCATTATCATATACTTAGGAAATCTTGTGGTCCTACAATATATGATTTATCAAACCTATGAATTCACCAACATTATTGTTGACGTTTTAAAGCAATGTTTTTCAAGAGATCAGTAAGCATAAAGTGCCAAGGATACATTGGTGATTTTGTTTTGGGATGTCATGCTAAAGATATGGTTGCATTATGTTTTGGGAAACTCATGTGTTGTGAACTAGTATCTTTATAATAATAACAATGAACTAGTTAAAGCTTCGGGCTATTTGTAACAAACATTTATTAAATCCAATGTATCAGTTTTACAATGACTTTTTGGTCGTTCTATATACATCTTGTGTTATTGATCTGAGAAGTAACACGCCCCGGACCCTTATTCCGCTGTGACCCAATTTGGGGGTGTTACACAAATGATGTTTGGTGTCTTGTTCCTCATCCTAAAAACCAAACTATCATCGGTACAAAATGGGTCTTTAAAATCAAACTTGATGAAAATGGTGTCGTATCTAGAAACAAAGCAAGACTTGTTGCACAAGGATACAATCAACAAGAAGGAATAGACTTCGATGAAACCTATGCCCCGGTGGCAAGATTAGAATCTATAAGAATCCTTCTTGCGTATGCTTGTGCTCATGACTTCAAACTCTTTCAAATGGATGTCAAAAGTGCTTTCCTAAATGGTTTTATAAACGAAGAAGTGTATGTAGCCCAACCTCCCAGATTTGTAGATTTTGAAAAACCTAATCATGTGTTCAAACTCAAAAAAGCTCTCTACGGTCTCAAACAAGCACCCAAAGCTTGGTATGATCGACTCAAAGCCTTCCTCCTTGATCATTCATACACCATGGGCTTAGTAGATAACACTTTATTTACTAAGAAAAAGGATTCACATATCATCATTGTCCAAATCTATGTGGACGACATCATCTTCGGATCAACTTGTCAAGACTTATGTGATGATTTCTCCAAAATCATGCATGATGAGTTTGAAATGAGCATGATGGGTGAATTGAATTTCTTCCTTGGTTTACAAATCAAACAATTCGAAGATGGAATCTTCTTTAATCAATCTAAATATGTGAAAGAAATGTTAAAGAAATTTGGTCTTGAAAACACCAAACCAATCAAAACTCCTATGTCTTCCGAAACCAAACTCACCCGTAATGAAGAGGGCGAACCCATCGATGACACTAAATACCGTGGTATGATTGGTAGTTTACTCTATCTAACCGCTAGTCGCCCTGATATCATGTTTTGTGTATGTCTTTGCGCTCGTTTTCAAGAAACTCATAAAACCTCTCACCTCGAAGCTGTAAAGCGAATCTTCCGTTATATCAAAGGTACTTCTCACCTAGGCTTATGGTAACCCAAAGGAACCGGTCTTGAGACTATTGTCTATGCCGATTCTGACCACGCGGGAGACTTTGTCGACCGAAAAAGCACTAGTGGTGTATGTACCTTCATAGGTTGTTGTCTCACCTTATGGATGTCAAAGAAACAAACCGCCTTAGCTATCTCAACCACCGAAGCCGAATACGTGTCCGCCGAAAAAGCTTGTCAACAAGCCTTATGGATGAAACAAGATTTAGTAGATTATGAAGTTAAATTAAGTGACGTACCTGTTCTTTGTGACAATAAAGGAGCCATAGATTTAAGCAAAATACTCGTTCTTCACTCTCGCGCTAAACATATAGAAATCCGTCATCATTTTCTCCGTAATAACATTCAAAATGGTAATATCTCTATCGAAAAGGTTGCATCCAAAGATAATATTGCCGACATTCTAACCAAACCACTTAAAAGAGAACCCTTCAATCTTCTTCGACTCAGCCTTGGATTAATGGAACCAAACTCTTAAAACCTTTCTCCTAAGGTCTTTCTCATTTGTGTCAATTCATTCTCTTACTACATTGTTTAATACAAATAAAAACGTTTTTGTATAACTTGTCTCGTGAATGTATACAAAGAAACACATGGTCAATATGTCATTTCAAACGCGTTGCCACATCAAAAGGAGGCTTAGGGTTTTTCTCTCTAAATAAAACAAATTTTTTCTGCATCGAGTCGAGAAAAACTACACCTCCAACATATCAAAGTTTTACTCAAAAACTTACTACAAAAATTCTGTCTGCCCGTCGGCCGGTGCCATTCAAATTTCAAGCTGGTTCCCTTTTCAGAATAGCACCGGCAGAACCGGCATACCTGTTCTCTGGTATTAAAATACGAATTTTTCAAATTCAAATTCAAACTTTCCCTCCTTGTCACATAACTTAGACTCTAAATATAGAAGTTGGCCTTAGCCATAATCTAATCATTAGATTTTAACCAAGTTAACAAGCAAAACATTTAAGTCTAACTCAAATAGTGCACAATTCTTACCTATCGTCCTCTATAAATAGTGCACATATCTTGGCCATCTTCTTCACTCCTACCTTTTGTGTCTTTCCTTTCTTTATAATGCCTAAAGAGAACAAAATTAATCTAAAATGAACCGCAAGAATTAGTGTTAGGCCATGTTGCTTTGTCAATCCAAGAACTTCTTCTCCTCCCTATCAACCATTCTCTCCACCATCGAACTACACATCGGGAGCTCCACCAACTTCTCTAATAATCTCTCCACCACTATCTCCAATAAAAATTAACTCCAATGAAAATTGCTTGCTTACTCCTAAGTCAACTCCTCCTTCATTGACTACGACACCACCCGCTCCTACTCAACCATCCAAGCTCACTTCACCGGTAGCTATTAACCTTGATCCCATTGAACTCTTGTTCTCTACTCCACCATCCTCTCCATCTCTACTCGATGTGCTAGGTGATCTTCTGTAACACCCCCAAATTGGGTCGCAGCAGAATAAGGGTCCGGGGCGTGTTACTTCTCAGATCAATAACACAAGATAATATAAGAACGACCAAAAAGTTGTTTAAAACTGATACATTGGATTTAATAAAGTATGTGTTACAAAAGCCCGAAGCCTTACTTGTTTACTTGTTATTATTATAAAGATTTCCAGCCCATAACAGATATACAAAATGTAATACGACTAAATCTTTAATGCATGACTTCAAAATATAACCACCAATATATCCTTCGCACCTCGGGCTTAATGAACTCCTGAAAAACATTGCATTTAAAATGTCAACATAAAGTTGGTGAATTTCATAGGTTTATGTAAATGTATATGCAGGACCTAGTAGAATAAAACTAAGTAGATTCATTAGGAATCCTCATTAAGAATCTCTTGCTCAGCCTAAGTTATTGTATTATCCTTTATGTTATTGTTGTACCTGAATAAAAAGTATTTGTGGCTTGGACATTTGCTTTCTCTTCAGAAAAAAGAAATTATGTGTAAAATTTCGTGATCGGGTATTGACTTTTTCTTAGTCAGCCTGCCATAGCGATCACAAAACCGGTGCATTGAAAAATCAGTCACCGGCTATGCCATTTATTATTTTAGTTTTGTTTATTGTACTAAAGAACGGCCATTTTCTATTTCTTGAACCTTTAACTTTTCCTTGCAGGAACTAACACAGCAAGGGGGAGCCTATCTCATTGCTTCTAACATATTTGTTTTGTAGTTACCATAGAAAAATTCAACCAAGGGGAGCTTTTTATCTTGACAATATCTCTACATTTCTCATTCCATTTTTGTTTCGACAAAAAGGGGGAGAAAGTAACCAAGTTTAGTTTAAATATAAATCTAATCATGCATCATCAACATTGGGAAAAGGGTTAGCATCCTCATCAGCAATGTTAATACAAATAAACCGGTTTTAAACAAAACGTTTCTACAATCAACTTAGGCTAAGGTTTTATTAATGACAAAACATAACAAACCATTTTTCTCAAACCTCTTATTTTTTCAAAACATGATTTCTTTACTATCTCCCAACTTTGTATAAAAGCACATGCAACTTGAAAAAGTGCACAAATCTTTTTAAACCGTAACTTTACACAAAATCATCTTACACTTATTAATTTAATTACTTCATTTAGTATATAATCAAATGCAGCAAATCCAAGGAAAATCTTATAAGATTACACAAGATATCTCAAGATTTTGCAAATCAAAATCCGGATTTAGTTACTGTATGTCGGTGCTCTTTGTTTTGCAAGCCGGTGCCCTCTGTCAACAACACCGGAAGAACCGGCCTACAGTAAAACTTTTGGCTATAAATACCAAGCCATTTCTCATGTTTTCATACACCTTTCTCATCTAATCTTCTCTCTAATCAACTGATCTCTCTCTCTCTAGCATCTCTTTCTAAATCTTGTGTAGGTAATTTACTTCAAGAAGGGAATTGCCAAATACGCGAAAGTTTCAAGCACGCATCAAAAGTGTCTTGATCTTGATTCTTCTTACTTCATTCAAGAGATCATCTTGCTGTGATTTATTGTTGTATTGTTAGTTGTACATCAAGTGTAGTTGTGTTATTATCGATTCTCGTGTGTGAGAAATTCGGTGATCATCTTTGTAACCTATAGAAGTGTACCATCGTTGTGAAGGCTTCTCCGCCAAGTGAAAGGAGCTCGGTGACTAGTGTTTAACAAACTCTCGAGTAGGTGACTCGGGGAGTGGAGTAGGGCAAGGAAGGTGTCCTTGTAGCCGAACCACTATAAATACTTGTGTCCCGGTGAAATCTTTCTACACTCTATTTTCTCTTTACTTTTACATCTCTTACTTCTTAATTATCAAACATCAATATCTAGATCACGCTTTCACAAAAAGTTTTCAAAGTGTTAAACAAATCTAAAAAAGATCGAAAAAAATCTTAGAAAAACTATTCAACCCCCCCTTCTAGTTTTCTACACGTAGTATATGCCAGCTCTGATTATGCGAGAGATTATGTGGACAGAAAGAGCACTAGCGGTATTTGTGCATTTTTCGGATGTTGTGTAATATCTCGGTTTTCCAAGAACAAAAATCACTCTGCTATAACCAATTACCGATACCCGCGCATATGTAAGCGCCAGAAAGGCATGAAAACAAACACTATGGATGAAACAAACTCCCTTCAACCATGACATTTGCTTCAACGACATCTCTATAATTGACAACAACTAAGAATCCATCCAATTAAGCGTAAACCTCCGTTTATCAATCTCACTAAAATTCGTCACTACTCTCGTCGCAAGAATATACAAAGAGGAAATACATTCATTGTTAATGTATCGTCGTAAGAAAACACCTCTGACATTCTCTCTAAATCTCTCGACTTTAAATTTTAATAATGTGATTATTTCATCCAAAATAATTAAATTTGAAACAGATTATTAAAGTATCTTTAATATCGTTAAATCATTTCGCATCTTTAAATCTTGATGCAGTCCCCCAAGTATTGAACGGACCCCGCCTTTTCTCTCGTTTCCTAGAGGCCCAAGATCGTGTGAAGAAAAGGCCTTTATTCAAAGTGGCATAACTTGGGTTCAAAGACTCCGTTTCAGGCCCAGGACCAACAGCTACATTCGAAGCTCTTGGAACGAGGATAACATCGTGGTCTAACAAAAACAAAAGTTCTGGGTTACGGGAACTTTTGAGCCCTGAAAAACATTTATATTTTAGGAGTTTATTTTACATTGTTCGTGTCATTTTCGAGTTTTTTGGACACTTTTGTTTTTTAGTATAGTTTTTTGGCCATCTTGTCTTTGAGCCCCCATTTTTTAGTTTCATATGCTTATTTAAGGACTGTACTATGATAATGGCTATTCAGTTCTAAGAAATACAAAAAGTCTATTTTTGGCAGTTTTGCTAAGAATCACCCTAATAATCGGCATTCTTTTGAATCAACGATTGTTGGAAGAGTCAATCCTGGTATTCATGTGAATCAACATGATCGATTGTGTTGTCTCTTTATTTTAGTCACATCGTTTTGGATATAGAGGCGAGTTCCATGTTAGAGCTGGATGCCTCATGGAGAAATAGGCCTTCTTACTAGAAGCTTATGAAACATGAAATTTGAGCAACGATGTTATGGTGCAAGAATGGAGAATGAGATTAGATCATTTTTGCTGATCATTAAGCTGATCGAAATGAATGAAATGATGAATCCAAGAAGACGTGGGGATCGTAACGGTCAGGGAAGTGAAGGTGAAGAGTCAAAAAACCCGTTCTTTGAGGGTAAGGGTTCATCTTCTGATGAATAACCGGATCGACGAAGGGTGAAGATCATGGGAGGTATAATGGCAGTTGGGAGTCCTAGAATGCGAGTCATATTCATTGAAGTTTTGTCGGAACAACTTTGAATCGTCAAGGGATAAATTGATTGGCTCTGTTGCTGGTTGAACCAGAGAGGTTGATTGAATTCAACGAGGTTCTTGAAAACAAAAGGGTTCATTGATCGCTACCAAGCTACATGGTAGGGCATCCACATGGTGGCAACAATTGAAACTGACACAGGAGAGAGTTGGAAAGCCAAGAGTCACCAGTTGGAGGAAGATGAAGAAGTTAATGAGGGAAATTTTTTTCCTCATAACTACCAACGATTGATTTACCAGCGGTTACAGAATCTAAAACAAGGGACCAAATCGGGTGAAGATTACACAACCAAATTTTACCAATTGATTTCAAGGAATGATATTCAAGAAACCGATGATCAACTTGTCTCTCGTTACATTGGTGGTTTAAGAGTCAACAATCATGGATTCTAGTTAACAGTTTGATCCGAACCACAGGTAGCCCGTTCTGATGCACATCAATAGAGCACTTGAGAGATACTTTGAAAAAAAAGAGCTCGACGAGTTTGGGAGTTCATCTCTGTTTGCCATAACAAGAGGTGGTTCGGCTCGGATAACGTGATCCATCACCTATCGCGAAGCAGAGAGAATGTAAGGGGGAAAAAAAAATTTTTTTTATGCGGTGGGGGTGAATTTGATAGTGAGGCGCTCTTGCTTGACACCAAAGGCTGCTGGCGATGATTGGCTCAAGCACAACACCTTTCAGTCAACTTGTACTATTTTGGGTAAGGTTTGTACCTTGTGGTTGACCCAGAGGAGTTTTGATAATTTGATAGATGAAGAAGCGGTTCAAAAATTAGGGTTGAAAACAGAGAATCGTCCTAAACCTTACAAGTTAATGTGGCTTAAGAAAGGTGGTGAGGTAACTGTTTCCAAGCGTGTCCTTGTTGCTCCTTTTTCTTTCCATATGAGAACAACATTATAAACATCAGTGTTTGGTGTGATGTGGTGCCCATGGATGCTTGTCACTTATTGTTGGGTAGACCTTGGGAGCATGATCGCAACACGACACATAACGGGAGAGATAATACTTATAGTTTTTCTTTGTGATAGTGCGAAACGATAACCCTTTGATGCCGAATAAACTACAAAGAGTTAGTAACAAGCCCACTCCAGGTACTTTACTAACACTTCAACCAATTATCAAGACGAATAGGATGACGGTCGATGATATTTTTTGTGCCAATTATGGGAATAAAGTTGGCTAAGTGATAGTAAAATTTTCCCGAGGCTATTGATATCCCTTTACTTGAAGGAATTTTCACATGATAGTATTTTCCACTGATCTTGAGTTTCCCTGATGGGCTGACTCTACCTTTGCGTGACATCCAACACTATATTGATTTAGATGACCTGGTTATATAATATCTAATGCCAATTATAGAATGAGCCCCAGGAGAGCACGAGGAGTTACGTAGCACCTGTGTGAGGATTATCTTTTCTAAGGGTCACGTTCAAGAAAAGAATAGAGCCCAGTGTGTTGGTCCTGTCCCTATTGACTACAGAGAAGGACGTATCATGGGCGTATGTGTGTTGACAAGTCAAGCCATCAACAAAAATTACTGTGAGTAGCAGGTTCCTATTTCCATCGCCTTAATGATTTGCTTGACCAATTAGTGGTGCTCAATATTTTTCACTACGAAAGTAGATTTGAAGAAGTAGTAGTAACCCCTGATGATTCGTCTTAGACCTGGTGATTGAATGGAACACGCTTCAAGACACATGAAGGTTGATGAGTGGTTATGATGCATTTTTGATTTCTATCAAACGCACCTAGCACATTTAATGCGTTGTGATGACAATCAAATTGCTTAGACCTTTTATTAGGAAAGTTTGTGGTTGATTAATTTGATGTTATTCTCATTTATATGCTCTCTTTACAGTGAGCATGTCACCCATGTGAGGCATTCTTGACCTACTATCGCAAGGATAGATTTTTTTTTCAGCCACGAAAAAATGTGTGTTCATGACTCCTAAGGTTTTGTATTTTTGAGGTATGTTTTGTTTCTAGGAGAGAGTCGACATGTGGATAAGTCTAAAGGTAGCTTTGGTTCAGGAGTGACAAACTCCAACTAACTCCAACTACCATTATACTGAAGTTTGGAAGTTTTTCATAGGGCTGTCTTCTTTTTTATAGGCGGTTGCACCTCGAATTTTAGTTCTATTATGGCCCCTTTGACAGATATGCCATGAAGGGAAAGTCATTTGTGTTGGATGGAGTAAGGCAAAGTCCAGTCTTTTCCGGTGTCAAAGAAAAAGCTTACTACATCACCAATTCTGGTATTGCCTGACTTTTCTAAAGTTTTGATACGTCATACGTGCCTTAAAGTTGCAATTGGGGGAGGGGGTTCTCAGTCAAGTGTGTCCGACCTATTGCTTATTTTTAGTGGCAGAAATTGACGGAGCCAAATCTAGGTACACAACCATTTATATGACTGGAGTTTTATTATGCAGTGGTCCAAGCCGTAAAGCATTGGCGCCACTATTTATTTCATAAGGAGTTTGTTTTGTTCACTGAACATGATTCTGTAAGGCATATTCGCACTCAAGATAAGGTTTCACATAAGCATGGGCGTTGGTTGGCATTTATTGAGAAGTTTACTTTTGTGGTCAAACACAAGACTGGTGTTCAGAAACTCGGCTGCTGATGCTAAGTAGTAGAGTAAATATCTGCTTGTTCTATGCGGTTGATGTGCAAGGGTTGGCATCTTAGTTCGTAGAGCAGTTAACTTTGAATCCCATAACTTTCTTCTATCCGTTTTTTGCAAGAATGTGCAATCTGGGCAAAAACTAGATTTTAATATTCATGATGGTTTTCTTTTCAAAGGAAATCAACTATGTATTTCTGATACCAATCTTCACTTGAAAACTATTAAAGAGTTACATGGTGAAGGGAATGTTGGTCACGATCGCACTTTACAGTTGGTGCAAGCTTCATATTTTTGGCCCACTATGCTGAAAGAAGTGGATTGTTATGTCAAGAGGTGTCGTATATGCCAAGTTTCAAAGGGGACAACTACTAATGCAGGTCTCTATATGCCTTTGCCTATTCTTGTACAACCATGGGTTGATATCAGCATGGATTTTGTGTTGGGGTTACCTCATACTCAATGGGGTAATGATTCAATCTTTGTTGTTGTTGATCGTTTTTCTAATATGGTGCACTTTATTCCTTTCAAGAAGACAACAAATGCAGTTAATGTGGCCCAACTTTTCTTTAGGGATGTGTATCGTTTACATGGTTTACCTTCCTCTCATTGCTTTGTCGATCGAGACACTCGTTTCCTGATCACTGTTTGGCGTAGTTTATGGAAGATGGTGAACACGCAACTCAATTTTAGTAGTGCTTATCACCCTCAAACTGATAGGCAAACTGAAGTTGTTAACCGATCACTTGGTAATCTGTTAAGGTGTTTGGTGGGGGTAATCATGACTCACAGGCGCATGGGATCAAAGTTAATGTCAAGCTTGAGTTTGCTCATAATCATCGCCTGTCCAATCCGAAGTAACCTGGGTTTAGGTCCATTTTAGGTGGTTTATTCTGCTCAACCACGTGAACCTCTTGATTTAATGTCTCTTCCTGTTTCTGGTTCTGTTCTTAAGAAAGTGCAGGATTTTTTTAAAGGGTTGCATAAAGTTCATAAAGTTGTTCATGACAACTTGGTTCGAGCCAACTCCAATTACAAGCAGGATGCAGATCAAAAGTAGCGACATGTAGACTTTGAAGGGGGTGACTTTATGTGGGATGTTTAACCCTAAGGACCGTTTCCCAGTTGGTGAATAATAATAAGTTGTCAGCTCTAAGAAGATTTGGTCCCACTAGTAAATTGAGTTCCGAGAAAATTAAGCTCTAATGCTTACCGTTGGAAGTTACCAAGCATAATTTCGATGTTCTGATGCTCTTTGAAAATAGTGAAACACTATTGTTGCCTTATTCACGTGACCAGTCATCCTAATAATAGATCCTTGTTTGTGAATTCGAGGGCTAATTTTGTCTACCAAGGGGGAATAAATGCAGGCCAAGTATTAAGAAGGCCTTTTTGTTTATAGAGGCCAAAGATCATGTGAAGTGATAAATATGAACCTGTTATTCAAAGTGGCAATACTTGGGTTCCAAAGACTCCATTGCAGGCCCAGGACCAACTGATTTCGTAAGCTTGAAATTAGGAGAACGGCATGGTAACCAACATAGTTAGGTATATGAAGAATTTTGAGCCTCGAATCATAATATTTTAGGAGTTATTTACATTTATTGGTTTTTAGACTTTTGTCTTCTTAGCATAGTTTTTTTGGCACGTGTTTGTCTTTTTGAGGCCCATTTTCCAGTCTTCATATGGCTTAATTAAGGACTGTTACTATGGAATAATGGACTATCTCAGTTCTAAGAAAACAAAAGTCTATTTCTGGCAGTTTGCTAAGAATCCCCCTAATAATGGGCATTCATTTTGAAGCAACGATGTTTGAAGAGTCAATCAATGGATTCGTGTTGAATCAACAGGATCTGATTAATCCCATATAACTAATAAGACCCAAACACAACACAAGCTACCAATAAGCCATGATAAGCACGAAAATAAGAAGAACAGAAAGAAAGAAAAGTAGAGAGAGAAACAAAAGATGGATGATTAGATTAAAGAGAAAGAGAGGAGTGGATGATTACACACACATACAAGTGAAGCAAATGTAACCAACATTTCACGCATAGTGTTGGAGAGGGTCCTATTTATACCCCAAGCCTTCATAATGGCGTATGGGCTTTCTAACTTGGGCCGGGCTTGGCTTATCTTGGGCTTTGAGCCCGAAACATGGACAATATTAGATTAAAGTCCAATCTCGTTATTCCCGACTAGACTATTACATAACAACACTAATTACAACTAATAAGACTGATAACATTCTTGTTCGACTTATATAAAATAATGGAGCTAACAATCTCGTCTCAATCGTTGAGGTCTTCTTTGATCTCCCCCAACGTTGAACTGTTCTTGTATGGAGGTTAACTTTAATTTGACTTTATTCTTCCCAATGATGAAGATATGACTTTTGAGGGCTTTGCTTTCTTATGAGGTCTATAGTCTTTGTCTCTTTTTTTGTAAATGGCTTTGTATTTAATTCATGCATAGACGAACCGAGAGTTATTGCTTGACATTCTTTCGGTGGTTATTATGTGATTATGACCTTGAGCCTTCATCTTTTTTGACTTTGAGTTCTTGAGATCTCTAATCTTGCATCATCTCCATGATTTGAAATCATCTTGGATTTGACATTCTTGATCAGCTTGTTCTCTTGACCAACTACTGATACTTCTTGCATTCTTGTTTGACCTATCTATGAACTTAAGGCTAAACAATCTCCTAAAAATAATGAGTCGTTGATTCACGACCTTTGAAGATCTTTGAGGTAGTTTAGGATCAACACTCTTATGCTAACTAATTGACTTTTAGAGCTCAGAGTACATGACTAAGTAGTAACCCTGAATCCGACTCGCTGTGTCCATTAGTTGCAACACAGACGATTTGAATCTGCATTTAAAAGGTTAGTGAAAACAACAGATATGGACCACGAAAGTGTCTTATGTCACTCGTCGAATACGTCTGCAATAACCACGTTCCCCCTTAATCGGTATAAATATAGCTGGTGATCAGATAGAATTCAAATGAATCTTTTGTGACCAGGGTTTCCGCCAGCTATACTAGCCGTTTTTTGTACCTGGAGCGTGCTCAAAGCAGACAACACGGTAAGAGTGAATCAGATAGTTACTGTCTTTCTGATTGAGTCGTCAATTCATATACTGGACCAATATCGATATCCGGTTAGCACAAACTTGATTCATATAGAATCTTGCAAGTCACCTACCGCAGAGCTGTTTGAGGTTGACTATGGAAGGATTTTCATTTGTCACTGTGAATACTAGAGAGTATCACTCTGAATGTTCTGGCAAGATCTCAAGGATAATACGTAGGAGTCTTTGATACCAAATGTTATATTGATGAATAACAATTTGTATTTTTGACATTATGTCCTAATGAGATTTATTATTTGATCTCTCTTGGCTCTAGACTCGATTTGTGCACTTTGGTTTTAGTACTCGGAGGCTGGAGCTAACTGCCACCTTTTCAATATCAACAATCTCGGAGTAAGATGTCAATAGATAACGTGTGTATCTCAGTGACAAATGAGACAAGTCCCTTTCGAGAGAAACTCGAATGGCTGGGAAGGGTTGTGCATTGCATCACTGGGTCCATGACGACTTTTTAATACAAAAAATCATCTTTGTGATTTTGATAGATTATGTATTAACCCGGTTTCTGCCTAAGTTGTGTGGAGGGCTTCTTTCTTTAGACCCTTTATCCATACTTTTCTTTTTCATTCTTTAACCCTTTTAATGCTTACCAAGACGTCATCACTAACACCTTGTTGTGATTGTTCCAGTGTAGCTCAACCTTAGTCGACATTATTCCCTTATTCTCATTCTTCTCCAATCATACCTAAGGACTGCTATTTCTAACTATAGATTGTCCTTGGGTAGATCCCTCTGATTCTGGTTATATCATAGGACTTATACCTAACCTTGACCACCTTATGACTTCATCGACGTCGTGAGTTAGCTGGTTTTTAGGTATAGAGATCAAACCATAAAACCTTTGATACATACATTTTGAAATACTCCCCCTACACATGTGCTCCGAGATTCAAAATTGTTTTGCACATGAAGGAAAGAGTTGCACTTAGAGTCTTAATGATAACATCAAATAGTTAATACATTTTAATATCAAATTCCCTATGAAAATGCTTATAAATATGTTATAAATGTCTGAAAACGTTACTTAATTAGTCAAAATTGAAAAAAGTAGTGGAGAAATTTGATAGAGAAAAAAAGACATAAAAATATAGGCGTCAAATTTATAAAAATCAAAAACTTAAAAAGGGGAGGTAATTACTAAAACTTTAGTAGTTGAATATTAAATAAATCATATAGAGTTAAGTGAAACTTATAATTTTTTATATTTTTTAATAACGTTAGAAAATAACCAAATACCCCTTTAAACTTTTTACATTCTATACTTTATACTTTAAAAATATGAAGTTTATACAACAATATCAAAAAATACATGTTAAACTCGCATATTGTGTACATGATATTAATAAATAAATTTGAATAACATCAACATCAACATTTATATGAGTTAAAAAAAATATTTCATCCAACAAAATTTTGACTAAAATATTAATGAATATTAATCAGTGTTTCAAAAAATGAATTTTTAATTGACCCGGTCGAGCCACTGTGTCACAGTTCTACGGGGTTTTTTGGCAAAATCCGGCTTTCGGTCACCTGACCGGTTTACGGTTCAATCGACCGGGTCAACCCGAGTTTTAAAACACTTATATTAATACATAATTAATTTTTTTATCTAAAACCATGTGTATAATTATTAGTTGTACTAATATAACAATTACAATACATTAATCACAGAAAAAAAAATTAGATGCCCGTATATTAAAAAAAAGTTTTAAAATAAATTTGATTTATGTGTAATCCGCATGCGTGCACGGGACTTATAACTAGTAAATTATATAAGAAACAATGCATCTGATTGCTGATAAGAATAATGTAAGTAGTTAAGTAATTTGGTTATCGGGTCCATTCTAGATTTTTAGTCAATGAGCCATATGAAAAGCCTTCTATATGCGAATAGCCACTGTACCCTTCACACCAAAATCAAGCCATTATCCAATATATACAATTATTGGGTTGTGTTTGCATAACCCGGTTTTTTAACCCGGTAATTCTCCCACTCACCACTCTCATAACTCTCACCTCTCACACAATTCTCTCTTCTCACTCACCACTCTCATACTCTCACAGTTTGCATAACCCGGTAACTCTCACACAATTTCCTCTCTTCCCACTCAGCACCCCCACTCTCTCATACTCTTACAAAATTCTCTCTTTTGATACACGTGTGGGTACGTGTCATGCCTTTTAGACATAAATAAAAAACACACACCAGGCACACACAATCCCTCTTTGTCTCTCTTTAATCGATCAAGAAACAACTTCTTAATAAGCAATCCTTATAAGTTTAGGGTTTTATAACTATAATTATAAATGGTTTGTTGATTCTGAGTTTTGGGGTACTAATTTTGTGATTTCTCATCTGGGGTTTCTTTTTCTTGGTTAGTTTTTTATTCTTATCTAATCTTTGTTAGTTTTTTGTTTTTGAGTGTATTTGATTTGGTTAAATTTTATGATTGATGAGTAAAGATGAAAAAATGTCTGATTCTAATAATTAAGGTTACTAGCGTTAGGGTATTGGGTGTGATAAATTTAGGGAAAACTGGGTTTACATGTTTATATGCATAGGAGAATGTGTATTTCCATATGGGAATGCTTTTTGTGTGAATAGATTAGTATTGTTGTTGTTGTTAATGATACAATGTTTTACATGTTGCCATTAAAAATAAAGAGTCGGTGGTTATCCGTATCTTGGCGGGGTAAATGCTTCGATTTGCAGCCATGGCGGATTTACCCTTCTCTTTAGCTGCGGCTTCGCGGCTCAGGATTTATAATGCAAGGCGTATAACAATTTGCCTTTTCTATGGACACTATGTTATAAATACAAGGCGATGATGATCTTCTACTTTTGTGTTTTCGTGAGCCACGTTTTTTGGCGAGGCGACCACAACTACACCGTGGTTGCCGCCACAAACTGTGTGTCGTGCGGTTCCCACAATAGTGGATCTAAGCCTAAGAAATTTGCAACTATTGTGCAGATTAAAAATACTCTTTTGGAAAACATTTAGTATCACACTCATATACGTATTATCCAATATATACAATTATTGGGCATTGTTTGCATTTCGGGTTTTTTAACCCGGTTTGTGAACTTATATGTGATTTTTATGATTGGTAGGTTGTTGATATATAATCCGACTCAAATAAGCTCATAAGAATGTGGAAGAGAAAGTGTGCTTGCTTTGTTAGCATGTATAATATGAGCCTTCCACATTGTTGTTGAGATTGTTGTTGTTCCTTCTTAAAATTAACATTTATGGTCCGAGCTTGCTTATACTTTGGCCTTATGCTTTTTTTATGCCACCGATCATTTCGTTGCCGCTATCCATGGTGTGTGACGATAGTGATGGGTGCGTGACGATGGCGATAGGCTTACACGCTGCAAAATAAGCCGAAAGAGCTCAGATTACTGAATAATATGATCTAAATCGTATGCGATTAGCTTATGCCTTTGTGTTACTTATTCATGTGTTCTGAAGTTTCCTTTATTCTATGATATAGTATAAAGGAATTGTTTCTGCTGTTATTGAGCACAAATTGTGGTAAATCATGCTACCTTACAAACAAATGATTTAATGATGCTCAAGATCGATCTCCTGCTTATGAACACAAATCGTAATCTGGCTATTTGTTTTATATGTGTTATGCCAGCTAACATTGTCGATGAATATGGTATAACTTTCGTGTACTTATTATTTTGCATCTATAATACTTTGTTGGAACACCATGGGTGAAAGCAACCCGTATCTTGGCGATGCGACACTATTTAAAAAGCGTTTGCAGCCATGACACGAAAGCCCGAACAAAGGGAAAACTCTAAAATCCCTTAATAAATAAGCTAAGAAGAAATTTTTCGCTTCTAAACTACTCTATAGGACCAAATAACAGAAGAATGAAAAAGACTAGACCGAAAACGGAGTCGTTTGACCAAAAACGAGTCAAAACAAATCCCGCACCCGGACCCGTTTTCATTAAAAGATGAAAAGTTATAAAAATACCCTACGAAAATTTTTAATATTCCTACAAACTAGATGATAAAAGAAAATTTTCTAAAAAAGCAAAATATTTTTTTGATAATTTTTATATTTATTATGAATTAAATAAACTTTTAACTAAATTAAATTATAAAAAATACTAAATGTTTACGAAAAATTCTGAAATTTTTTCTAAAAATACTTCATACTATAAAGGTCCTATGAAAATTGAAAAACACAACACAGCTTATGCAATAAGCCCCGAAAATAAGCTAAACAGCTTATTAGGCTTATTGAGCCAAAGTGTGTATAAATACCACTGCCCTTGAGTCTATAACGAAAAAGACCCAAGGGCGCAGTGGTAGAGTGTGTGAGTGAAAAGGGGATGTACCGCTTGGTCTCGGGTTCGAGTCTTGCTCACCCGGACCAAGTGTCTTCCCCTTTTTTTTTTTTTTGAAAACTCAAAGAAGCAAAGTTGTTAAGCTCGTGGGGCTTAACAACTTTGTCAACTAGAGCTTATGCTGAAAACCTATGAATAAGCTTAAAAATAAGCTCAAACTTGACAGAGATGGCTTATTTGGACTTAAAGGCAAAATTGCTAAGTCTTTTTTGGACTTGAGGTCGAATTAAGCTAAGACAAGGGACTAGATAAGCTAAAAGGGGTAAACTTAACCTAAATAAGCTACAAAAAGTGAAAAGCTTAAACTAAATAAGCTGGGACAAAAGCTTAAAGACAGAAATGCATAAAACAAGCTTAAAAGGGCAAAAGTGCTTAAGACTTGAACAAATAAACTAAAAAAAAAAAAGAAATAAGCACACTAAATATCTAACCTAACCTAAAAAGCTCTTAGGAAACAATTTGAGCTTATGGAATAAGCTGAATAAGCTAAAATCCAAATTTAAGCAATCCCTCAGCCTAACTTAAGCTAAAAACAGTCAAAGGGCATGTTTTGGCTTAGAAATAAACCCACAAATAAGCTTCCTAAGGTCTGAAACTTTGTGGGCTTATTTAAGAGCTTATAGACTCTTAAAATAAGCCAAAAACTTGGGCTTAAGTGTGCTTAATGGCTGAGAACAATAGGCCTAAAGTTCCCCCTTTGCACCAGGGGAGCTTTAAGGCAAATCTCAAGGGCTTATTTGACAGCTTATTTTAAGCTGTCAAATAAGCTCTAAAAGCACAAATAAGCTCAAACAGATTGAGTGTTATAGCCAAGGGGCTTGTGCACCAATTTTGAGCTTTTGAAAACCATTTTTACTTGCTTATTTTTGGAAGTGAAAAAGGTGTTTGGATTTTTAAAAACTGTGACAAAAGATACTTGGTGATTTTTGACTTATAAAGTCAAAGGAACAAAGGGCTCTTGACAGCCCTTTTTGGACACTAAAGACACACTCTTTTTGTGCTTAAACTCAAACCACAAGTGCTTATCCAAATAAGCACTTGTGGTATCCTAAAAACTTCACAGTTTCAAAGAAGGTTTTTTATACCTTTGAAAAACAATTTTCCAACTAAAAATGTTTTAAAAACAGCTTAAAAGTAACTTAAAACTTGTGCTTAAATTGACCAAGTAACCATAACCCATGCCAAAACCCTTTTTGACCCGTTTTAAAGTTATCCCAAACACCCCTTTACTTAAAAACTGTCAAACCAAAGTGGGATTAAAATCCATTTTTAAGCTAAAACTTAAAAAACCTTTTATCTACTTCTACTTATTTTGACCTATTTAAACTATTTTAAAACTAAAAGTCCTAGCTTATTAAGAAAAATAAGCTAGTTTCTCAGCTAGCTTAATACACTAAATATGACAGAATGGAGAGATAAGCTAAGATAACACAAGATTATGCAATAAAAACTTAAAACAGCTAAGTAACAAGCCTAAACTAAGGTATTTGCAAAGATTAAAGGCAAATAAGCTAATGACTTAAGCTAGAAATTAAGCTAGAATGAAATTTAGGAAATGAAACCTTGGCTTTTTGTTGTCTTAAAACCAAGGCCACTCTTTCTGAGTGAGTGGCCTAAAAAAAACCTGCCCTAATAGCCCTTGCCTCTATTCCCTGAGCTTAAAAGCTCAATAAGCTCTTAGGAGCTTATTACTTCAAATAGCTTCCAAAATGCACTCAAATGGACATTTATGAGCTG
>BQNB010125577.1:0-19744 GCA_026074375.1 Tanacetum coccineum | reverse complement strand
AATGAAAAACATTACTATTTTACAAGCAAAAAACTGATATTCTTAAAGGGAAAAACGACATACAAATGCATAAACGGCAACTGTAAACGATGGATGTACTCACTCAGATGAGTTCTCAAATCTAACAAGTGAATTAACGTACGTATATGAGAAACAAAACAAACGTACTATTATATATTCATTCGATCATAGTATCAAGCACAACAATAGCATAATAAGTTCTTCTAAAGAGACACAAGAACGTAAAACATAAACCCTAGCACGAAGAAACACAAAACATAAACACATATATCGTACGTTCTCTAGTAGTACGCACGTCTAGAGGAAATCTTGGTCGTCAAAGTCGTCATGGAAGCAGTTGAAGAAGTTGAAATCAGCAAGATCGGTATATCTACTCAGCATCATCACTGGATTATGGCCTTTTGGATCATTCATCAAATCGTGAAAGTTGTATCGGAACGCATCATCTGCTTCTTCTTCTTCTTCTTCTTCTTCTTCGTGGTTGTTGTAGTTAAAGATGTTTGCGTCCATGTGATTATACGCGTAATGTTCGCGCTTATTAAGGAACCCCTTCTTCATTCTCTCGATTTCAATCAACAATGATGAAAAAAGTGGTTCCAGCCCTATGCCTGCCTACCTTTTATATAAAATCCTAACGATGATGAACGACGTGTTTTAGTATAATTGTTATATTTATACGGGATATACTTTAACTTTTTAGTTTCTCTTACTATAAATAGATTTGTACCATCAAATATACCTTTTTAGTTTCTCTTACTATAATGCAGGATGACATATGAAATTAATCCTTTTTAAAATTAATTATTTATTTTAATAAGAATTACATTTGATTTTTTCACATTTAATATTTATAACTAAAAATAGGTTTTTGAACTGATAGATAGTGTTGTTACATTGTGACGTATCAGTTTTGAGTGTTATATTTGCATTTTCGAGAAAAATAAGTCACATACAGAAACTAGGAGATTGGCGATATGAGAAAAGATTGAACTAGCTTGAGTCTTATTCAAAGCTCACTTTTAAACACGAGCTTGAGGCCGAGCTTATTAACCCATAATCGACTAAGCTTCCGAGTCCATGCCAGCCTTAAAAATACGTACACACACTTTTAAACCGGACCGGACCAAAAACCGATTGGTTCCAAAAGTCCGGACTGAAGACCACTACAAAATGTTCGGTTCATGTTCGAGTCAGTCAGGTCGGGTCCAATAAAGCATAATAGCCGGTTGTGCGCAAGACCGTACCGGACGGAGGATGGACAGATGACGAAAATGAGGAAAATGGTGGAGCGAGGACCCGGCCAAAATATGTTTGGTTCGGGCTGGTTGGTCTGGTTTCATTGTTCCGTCTGGTTCGCGGTCTATATTGCTTAACCCTAATGCTTAACAAGACGAAGATTTTTAATTTGTTTAGGTAAATCATATAAATGAAGGAAAAAAAAGGGTTGGATCACTTAAAAACCCCTTCCTTTGGAGATAGACATCAAGGATTCGATCTTTACTCTCTATAAGGTTCGAGGTTCTCTGACGACAAGGTTTTACCATGTAACATTTAATAATTATCCGCACATGTTTTTTCGTTTTGTAACTTCTAATATATTGTTCTAAATTTCTGGATTTCATCAATATATCACGATTATAAATTTTCATTTGTGCCAAGAAGGGGGGATTTTAATGAAGTTTCACAAAGTTTTATAGATTAAATCTTCTATTTATGATCACTTCAGCTATATAGCTCAATCACTTGCAACAAGCTCCATGTCTCATGTTTCTTAGCATCTAATAGCTTCATACATATTTGTGAACATCGCTTATTGTATATTTTCCTTTTATTGATATATCTTTATACCGTGAGTAATTGACATGGGAACAGCTCTGACCCTGGGTGCCTACCATTGTCACCCCATAGGAAAACTCCAACAACACCCATGGAACACCTTTTTTTTTTGGTAAAGTTTGTCTATTAGCAACTCATTCCAAAGCTATACCGAAAACATAATGTATTAATGTTGTCTAAGTATGGTGATGCTTAGTCGATATGTTATACATCTAATGTTCTATGTTGGCAAAAATAGTCATAATTTTATGTTGTATTTTGTAAATTGCTCTATCACACATGTTACACTTTATGATCACTTTTGTTGTTTTTGTATATGTCGGTGTTTGTAAAACAAATTAAATTCATACAGCTCGTGTATTGAACGGGTTCATTAAAGCCATTTTGAGTCATTGGTTTGGCGGTGTTTGATATTCTTTAAACACATGCTATATCGATAACTCATGCTTGCGCGGTTTCAAAATCTATAAAGCCTAAAGCATTACGGACTATTACTCTTAGTTGAAATCTAAAAGTATATTGAAATTTGTAAACTACCCTTATCTATAAACCTTAACTGTAAGTACCGAAAAAAATAACAAGATCAAAAATCATTAATTTACGCTTCGTTTACATCTTCTAATTGAAATGGATCACTTTGATTGTATCAACAGGTAAACTAAAGTTCAACATTGAGTTTATAACTGACCAATAACAATCAAAATGGAAGGTAATTTTGTTAGAGTGATGCTAGAACCACATAACTATACAAAACAAAATCCACAAAGTGATGTGTCTTAATGATTATTGGCTTAAAATATTATTTTTACAATCCACTTTGCGTAACTGTTTAAAATTTAAATATAACTAAATCTAAAATTGCTTATGAAACTAAAATTTGTAACCAAATTCAGTTCGAATCTAAAGTTGCATGCGCATGCTACCTTGCGATTTCAAATTTATGTTTCATTATAAATCGTGACGGTTTTCGGAATGATTGAATCAATAGATAATATAACTTATAAGTTCACAATGAAAAATGTCTTTTAAATATAATTATCAATTGTCTTTTAGTATTAATAATGTGCGTGCACAGGCGTTACTGTTTAATTTAACGACAAGCATCACAAGTTTATCTTACATGCCTTAAAGTACAATTTGAATTCACGACAATTTAATTAGCCAGCTTTAAATACAACATGTTGTACATTGAGATAAAAGCTCATTCAGTTTAGTTTTGACTTTTTTTACATGCTAAACGTA
Source organism: Tanacetum coccineum (assembly GCA_026074375.1). Taxonomy (NCBI): domain Eukaryota; kingdom Viridiplantae; phylum Streptophyta; class Magnoliopsida; order Asterales; family Asteraceae; genus Tanacetum; species Tanacetum coccineum. The sequence continues at coordinate 16,645 of BQNB010125577.1, read as the reverse complement.
TATTTACTTAATAAACAAATACCGCGTCTATATCTTTTTGTATTTCTAATAAGTAACATGCTACCGCTATACCAACATTTAAAAAGTACAAGTTTCTCCTAGAATACTTGGAACCCAAGGTTGATTGCGAAGATTTCATATTTTTAATCCAACAACTATTAGGGACACGTTACATTATTTTTTTTAACCAATAACAATATATAATTAAAAATATTAGAAAAACTCTGCGTGCACAGGGCTTGTAACTAGTATCACCTTACATTCGGATACATGTGTTTATTTCCTTCAATGTGTAGTGAACCAGGCCACTCTCACTTCTTCACACTCCTCCCCCATAGAAACCGAACCCACGAAAACGGCCTAATAAAGAATGAAGGAAACGGGACCCTAATTACTCCAACCACAAATAAAACAGTAGTACATCTAATATCATACAATTAATGGAAAGACCCACCATCAAAGATATTGTTCAGCCCGTTGTTACAATAAATCCAAGGGCAGAGGTACATGAAGTGGCTCTCTTAGAACATTTTGAGCTAGTGTATTTTTCATGCCTTTTTTTGTAAAAAATTTATAATTTAGGCTTTTACCCCCCTATTTGGCAAGTATTTCAGTGATGACCATCTCTAAATATTTAGTGAAGCTCCGGCCACTGCTCATATCATAGTAAATATTTATACGGCCGGAGATACGTGAGCATATAAGGTGACACACGTATTGCACCAAATTTCCATAATACTACTTTAATAATCTAATTAATATATTTAATGTCTATATATTAATTATATATATTAGTGTTCATTTCACGATTTGACTTAACGTTCGTTAATTAGTCCAATAATTAACGTCAGACCATTTAATAAATGTGTATTGTACATATTAAGTATTTACATCGAAAAACTAATATGGAGGGTCCATATGTGTAATATTTGACCGGCCTAAGGGAATAAAAAGAAAGAAAAAGTTTTAAGCTTGTTCCCTACGCAACTGTACATGTATTAGTATTAGGAAAGTCCTAAACTTATACTCCCTCCGTCCCACATTAAGTGTCCACTTGACTTTTTCAAAGTCTTTTTTCTTCAACTTTGACCTTAATGATTTCTTCTTATGTTATATGATACTTGATGCAAGATATATGAATGGATAGAGTTTTGAATATATTTTTCGTTGGTATAATTTTCGTTCAATATTATATAACACAAACAAAAATATTTATGGTCAAAGTTGATGAATGAAGACTTAAAAGATTCCATTGTGGACACTTAATATGGGACGGAGGGAGTATATATATATACAACGTTTTTAGAAAACCTAATATTTCTTCTCTTTTCCCACTTAAACCGATCGGTTTTACACCCCTATTAGGGTTTATAAATCGATTCCACCTTTAAACAAGAACTAGTGTTTTTGTTTCTTTCTACAGCTCGGATATGGATCCAGCCACCAATGACAACCCTGCTTCTGCTGTCGAAGTAAATTTTTTTTTTCCGGAGAAAAGGTGAACATATATTAACTTTCAAAAGAGGATACAAGATATAACATGGAATTGGACATGCCCAACCCATATGACAACTACAACAACATTCCTGAACTATGCTTACAGAACTAAAACCAATACAACAGTAAACTGATATACAAGTGATAATACTCAAACTTCCATACAAACTATCAGCTATACTGACATATGTTCACCAAATTCTCCCACCATAACCTCATGGCTACATTTCCCACAAGCTAATCCACATTAAGCATTCAACCAGCACCCACAATACAAAATGGGACTAGACTTGCAGGCTTCACCATGAAGGTTATAGCACCCTGACATCATCTTAGAGGGGCTATACTCAAACTGATTACATTTCCTGAGTTGAGATCTGAGATAATGCCAATCTAGCAGCTACATCCTCACTAAATAACATAATCAAAGACCATCCCCAGGCATCATCAACAGAGGAACACACACCCTCTAAGAGATTTCCCAACCTAACCTCCTGAAATTGGTATAATCCAGAGATCAAGTAGATTCATCTTTCACATCTCACTATTCTCTGCAACTTATACCATCCACCAACCCCATATACCCTTCTCAGTGAGAAACCTACCTTATGATTAAATTTAAGCAAAAAGTGAGGTGTTTTTTTTCTTTACCAATTTTCATATGATTAAGATATTCTCGGTTTTAATGTTTTTTTTTCTTTGACATCTAATGCCACAGAAAGAAGCTACTAAGGAAAGAAGAAGCTCGTAAGAAAGAGGAGAAGGAGAGAAACGTGTGTCGTAACAGCAAAACCCGTCAAGAAAAAGGACCCAACTGTATAAGTTTGCTAAACACATAATATATTACTTTAATATATTTACTCGTTATTCTACATATAAACGTGTGCGTCCCATTAGGCTCGAAGACATTTCCGGACATATATTAATTATACTTGTTCATATTCCAACAGAATCAATCCATATCCTCACAAGTTTGAAGCTTTAACAATATCCATATATAAATCCTTAAATACTGAGAAACATCTAAAGGATGTTCGAGTATCTTTGGCCGGTGAGCAGAGATAAACTAACATATATATAACTCTTAACTATTTATCATTGTGATGTTGATGATTTCTTCCTTTCTTTCTTTCCAGGGAGACTTATGAGCGTATGCTCTTCCTCAAAAAAGCGGATATTTTATGACTTGCACGGTGGTGGTGGAAAAGTTCAAGTTATTGCTGCCGTAGAGTAAACTAGCTGCCTTATATCCCTTTATTATGTTACTCTTTATTATTTATAAAGTCTTTTTATGCAGTGTTTTGTAAAAGTAATAGACGTTGAAGAAGAAAAACACTTCTGTTTTTGCAGGAACTCTGATTTGGATGAAGCTGGATTTTCTAATTATCATTCTAGTGTGAAACGTTTTGATATTGTTGGGGTTATTGGGTATCCAGGTCTGCACTTCCATCTTCTCTTTTTTCATTGTCTTCGTTCTTTTCGTTTCTAAGGTTATCTCACATATAGTCTGTATCAGTTATGTTTACTCTTTATATTGTGTAAAATCTTACCTATCAATCTATCTAAAGTTTCATATATATTAAAATAAATAAGCATATTATATGGTATATACATTAAAATAAAACTTCATTATTTTACAATTGTTTTTATATTTTAACTTTGTATTTGTTCAAATTCCTGTTTTTTTTAACTTTGATTTACTTTTGTTTTTCTTATTTTTGTTTGACATGTTAGAGAGAGCATAACTAACCACAAATTAATCTTGATAAGTATGTGGGTTGAACTTGACATTTCTAGTATTATCTTAGTACTGCATTTTTCTCATCTTTTCTTCCCTATGTCAGGAAAAAGTATAACCGGAGAGCTGAGTATTTTTGCAAAGTCATTCACAAGTTTATCTTATTGTTTGCATATGATGCCAAAGATGAATCTTACAAGAGAGGTATTGCAAATAATCCCCTTGTGAATGTTAAGCATTTTGAATCACGTATATAATGCTTTCTCTGGGGTCTTTAGTTACTTGGAATTGCATTTTTAATCTACAGATTCACTACAAAAAAAGGGCATTTAGTGACACAACTTTTAATGACACAAAAAAAAAGTGTAGGTAAAAGTACATGTTTACTTACACTTTTCTAAAAAGTGTAAGCAATAGTTTAGTTTTGCTCACACTTTTTAAAAAATATGAGCAAAAGTCTAATTTTTACCCACACTTTACATAAAATGTAAGTAATAGTCTTATTTTTACTCACACTTTTTAAAAAGTGTAAGTAATAGTCTTACTTTTACCCACACTTTTTACAAAGTGTAAGTGATAGTCTTACTTTTACCCACACTTTTTACAAAGTGTAAGTGATAGTCTTACTTTTACCCACACTTTTTACAAAGTGTGAGAAAAAATGTAGTTTTTCTCGAAAAAAAGTGTTAGGGAAAAGTCTAACTTGTAAATAGAGATGAGCATAATAGACCGCGAATCGGACCGAACTGGAACGAATATATTTCGTTTCGGTCCTCAGTTCGTCCTTTCTCTAATATTTGGTCTTTGGTCTGGTCCGATTCAGTCTTGAGCAAAACCGATCATGATGCTTTGTTGGACTTGACCGGACTTGAATCGACCCAGACATGGTTCGAACATTTCAGTCCGGTACTCGGTCCCGTGTTTTGTACCTAATATTTTAAAGAGTGTGAGTGAAAATATCTTTTTTTACTATTTTTTTAGAAAGTGTGAACATAAGTAGTTTTTATCAAAAAAGAAAAAAAAGTGCTACGAAAAGTCTAACTTGAACCGACCCTATTTGAACTCGTGTTACTCGGGTTTGGGTCAACTCGGGTCGGGTCAACTGGGGTTCAGGTCAACCCGAATTTGAGTAAAATGATAAAAAATATTTTTTTTTTACTTTTTTAAATAGAAAATCTATAAATTTATATTAAAAAAATCTGTATCCCTCTCCGTCTTTCCTATCTCCTTAGCTCGATTTCTCCGTTCTCTCTTAGGAGCTCTTACTTTCGTCAGACTTTAACGTCTTTTCCTTTCTCTCGTTTTAACTTCTATCTCTTTCAAAACCGCTTAGGCGACTTGCTGTCTACTCTCTTTTTCCTCTTGGGCTCTCTCTACATATCCTTTCAAACATGCTCTTTGCTCTGTCTCTACAACATCGTCTATGAACTGCTTCAGTCTATTACCTCCTTCTTCCATTTCTATGCCCCCCGCACAACCCATTCTTTTTCAACCCCCACCCCTTTTTCCCCCCCCACAAAAACCTAAAAAAAAAAACCTATAGACACAAAAAAAAAAAATGAAATCATAAACACACACCATACCCCACGAACACCACAAACAGCCACAATCCCAAAACAACCGAGAACACACCGCCCACACATACCCGGCGCACACACATGAAGAAGCCTAAAAAACCAATCCTACTCATTGCGCCCCACCACCCCCACAGTGCCACCCACACACCAACCAACCCCTCCCCCCCAAAAAATTAAAAAAAAAAAAAAAAAAAAAAAAAAAATAAAAAAAAAAAAAAGAAAAAATAAAAACAAAAAAAAAAAGAAAAAAATAAAAACAAAAAAAACAAAAAAAATAAAAAAAAAAAAAAAATAAAAAAAAAAATAGAAAAAAAAAAAAAAAAAAAAAAAAAAAAAAGAAAAAAAACGAAAAAAAAAAAAAAATAAAAAAAAAAAATAAAAAAAAAGAAAGAAAACGAGAATAAAAATAAAAAAAAAATAAAAGTAAGATAAAATAAAAAAAACAAGATAAATAAAATAAAAAAAAGAAAAATAAAAAAAATAAAAAAAAATATAATAATAAAAAAAAAAATGAAAAAAAAAAGATCTAAAAAAAAAGAAAAAAACTAAAAAAAAAAAAACAAAAATAAATAAAAACAATAAAATATAAAAACAACAAAAAATAAAAAACCCCGGTAAATTCTACACCCTTCATACAGGGTAATGCAGAATCTTTAGATACAACTACACTTTTTGGACACATGGTCAGAAATGACTTGTACCAAAACCCCCCTATACCATGATATAAAAAAGAACAAACGTTCCCAAAGAACTTACCCCCCACAAACCTTATAAAACCCCTAAAATCCGCCCCCATTATATAGTCTATATATACAACATAAACAAAACCAAAATAAACCTCATAAAAAATGGTATGTGAATCACCAATAAATCAGACCGATAACTCTAGACGTTTACCACTATCAATACTCCATATTATTCAACATCACTCACAAGAAAATATAGCGAACCTCGCCACGGCCTCAATCACCACCACGTTCAACAACTTCTACTATGACTACTCCATTCAACGAACAAACAACACACACCAAACATCCAAACACTGCCATACAATTCCATACCTAAGCGAATCTATGAAAAGAACGTATCTCCCAAAAAATCTCAATATTCAAACACCCACTCAAACACTCTCTCAATAACAAAACGCACCATAAAACAACTTAAACCATACAAAACCCTACCCCCCCACTAGTATAGTATGCAAGATCTATGAAAATATTACAATTAATTAAAAAAATAAATGGAGTAATTATTAGACGTAACTACAGGGCAATCCCTAAAAAGTCAAACCGAAACTTCAAAATTCTAGGTTTTCGTGTTCCGTAGTTTCGGTTGAATAAATAATTTGCGTATAGTATTTTCGTTAAACTAATAAAACTAACCAAACCAAACAACCGATACCACAGAATAATCCGAACCGGATCCAAGACCACTTAAAAGAGGGACAAATATCCAAACAAACAAACACTAGACATTTAACAATGTGCCTTCACAATTTTGTTTATATGACCCTTTTGCGCCGCCATCTTTGCACAGCTCCAAGACTTACTCGGTTTCAATGACGGGTTTATTTAATAAGAGACCATATTTCTCTAACGCACATCATACAATTACTCATTTTCTCTACTACGAATCACTTTCCACACATCAACTAGATGTAACAAGACAACCAACTATCATCGCAAAAATGAGTAACAACACACTTAAATACAAATAGTCAAATATACCCCATAAAAACCATTTAATAAGGACACACACAAAACAAACCTCCAAAACTCAGTCGTGAGCAAGACCGAGTCTTGCTTTTCAACCATTGAAGACTCGAGCTAAAAGGTGAGTGTAATTGATGACATCAAGATAACTTACATTTTTTATAGTAAAAGAAAAAACATATAATATCCCCCATGTCAATTAACAACCATATGTAATAATTATATCTGTAAATTAATTATTAATTAAATCGTTCTATTATAAATTGAGAAAGGGGGGGTGGGGGGGTGGGGGGGGGGGCGGGCGGGGGAGGGGGGAGGATATATTAGTTGTACTTGGTTGAAGACAAAGCAAATAAGGTCGCGCAATCTAATGTCTTTCAAAGGACGACATTTTGATAAGAATATCTATTCTGACTACCAATACTGCCGTAATTCGCATCAATAAATACCGGCGTAGTCCTCGATTGCCGTACCTGAACTCATCAAAGACCACGAAGGGAACAAGGCGCATATACGTCGTATCCATGGAAGAAGGCATATAACGTCGTATTAAGATATAGTATGGTGAGATGATTTCTGGATATATGACGAAACGTGATCCCTACTGACCAGAACCTCCTAATACCAATCTAACCCCTCACTGAATACGCCGTACCGAGACGACTCCCCGGTGGATAACAGTAGAAATAGAAAATCTCAAAAAATGAGTTTTAAGGTGGTGCTAAAGTCTATTCTCGATACACCTAAAAAAAAAACCACAAAAAGGTTGATTTTCAAAGGCAAATCAGAGCTGAAAGAGTGTTGTGCAAATCAGCTATCCATACCATAGGTAGACACGTTGTAATACCTTAAAACATTAGTAATCATTTAAGATTTTTGGTGAACATTTCGTTTAACACTCGGTTAGATTACCTTTGCTAAATCATTACTCTTGATATTCATATGACTTTAAAGGCATAGATACCTTTTTCTGGTATTAGCCATTTATTATTAAGATTTTAAATAGTTTGGTATTTAGTCTACTCGAGATTGTTTATAATATAAATAGCTTGTTTATGTTTATCAATTCATACTTGTTTACAGTGCTTTTGTATTTACCTATCAAGTCAACTTGAATTCAAGATAGCTACATATTTTAATGTACTTGCAACATCGGTGATGTTTGGCGTAGGCTAAGAGTCCCGGGATAGCTCTCCATTATAGTAATTTATATATCTATAATTCATAGGAGTCACAAACATTGACCTAATCGTTTACCAATCGCCTAAGTGGATAAAAGTTATTCTAGCAAGTGGCCTAGTAAAGCTTTAAGTTTTTTCCCCTTCTAGGTAAAGACACGTACATGGGACTAGTAGTGTTAATAGATTAGCCATTAAGCAGTAAGTGGGATAAAAGTATCTATGTCTAAGGGTATTACGAAGATCACCCCGAGCCTTAATCCCTAACGATAGATTTTATAATCATCAAACTAAGAAGCTTCATATTGCGAAAGTTTTTTTAAATTGTGTGACAGAATATATAGTGTTAAGGTCAAATTGAAGAATAAATGCCTAAGTCTAAGAATTGATAATTCCAACGTTCTAGATTGGATTAATACTCGGTTAATACAGTTTTTTTTTTAATATAGTGCTCTACCGCTCTTTTATCTTCCTGTTAAATACCTTGCCGTGGGAACCATTCTTTGAATAGCTATTAGGTCACCAACAAAAGCCGTGCCAGTCCTCTCACAGCTGAAAACCCTCAATTTCCCAATAAGAATTAGATTTAAAAAACCTGACAAAGGTTTAGAATAGAACTAAACATAGAATTGATAACCAAGGAAATTAATAAACTGAAAAGGTTTAACCTAAAACAAAAAAACCCCACTCTACAGGATGACAGACTCCACTAACTTTACCACAACGAATCCAACATCTTTGAACCTTCCCCGTTAAAGTTGATTACTACAAATAATTCAAAAAACGATATTATAATTTATCGACCTCTCAATGTTTAAGAATAATAACAAGAACGTAAAAACGTTATTCAAAAACGATAAGACGTATATAAATAACTAATCATACCATGGCACTTGCTAGAGATTAATCATCTAAAGGGGTAAAGGGATGGTGAACAAAACATTAAACATGATTAGTGATCCATTAGAAAATAAGGAGTGTTTTTTTCCACTTTATACCTCCATAAACCTTTCAAATATTCTTCTTCCTACCAAAGTGAATTTTATAATCAATAGTAAAAACAAAATATTTATTTCATTAAAAGAAATGTTAATACAATTAAAAAACATAAAATTAGAAATGAAATTCCATATTTTCCCCCTAAAAAAAGAAGGTCTCCATAACACATAGTACAACGATGTTCCACTGAACCACAAACAACAGACAAAAAAGGGACGGCGGAGTCCCCAAGTGCGGCCTATCCCTATAGGCCGTGGCGGCTCCTGTTATATAGAAAGGACCTACCACCAGCAAAGCGGCTCATTTATTTTTGCTCCTATAAATTATTGGGTCACCCCAACTGAAAAAACCAGAATCTCTTGCCCACGAATCTTCACAGATCTACTTTCTCTGTCTCTTCTTTTCCCCACTTTCTTTTCTTAAAACACTTATTAGATACTAGACATACCTTGAGCTTGTATTTATCAAGTTATTAATTATTTCTCTTTCCCGTGCCATTCTTCTTCATCTAATAAGTGCAAGAAAGAGTCAATAGTATTCATCTACATACGAGTTTGTTATGCAAATGATTCTCTCCTCTTCTCTCAAGATCACGAAATCATCATATACATGAGGCTACTTAGAGTTGTTGTGTGAAATAATTATTGTGTGTAAGATCCATAGGAATGAGCATTTGGTTATGTCTGGGGGGGGTGGTATATGGTTGGATTTTTGTCCTCGTCCAAGGGTTATATTATAGTTTCTTGTGTAGAATAGGTGGAAGGAGACTTAGTAGAAGTCTTTAATTGGTTCAGAGCTAAGATAAGGACTCGCCATCTAGGCTTAGAGGTCGAAAAAGTGAAAGTAGAGCGACGTGGTAAACGGTTGTTTACCCTCCGCCAAAGAGGGTAGCTTGTGACAAAGTGAAATCTCGAGTGGAGTACACTAGTAGTAGAGTAGGAACGAAGAGCTTTTCTTTTAAAGCTTTCATGTCTAAAAATTCTTCAAGGTATTTATTTTCTTTCTGTTTAAAATCCTTTTTCAAAGACGTAACTTCTTCTTCCATTGACTTGTTATGGTTAATGGTAGAGGTAAGTTGCATTTTTACAGAATGAAGTTCCTTTTTCAAATTTTCACGGTCAGTGATAACTATTCTTAATTGTTCCTTAATTTTTTTCTCTTTCAGTTAATTCAAACTTGACCCGTCTCTCATACAGTTTAACTTGTTCCTTATATGTTGCAAGTTCAGCGGCCAATGATGCATTAACTACTTTGTTTTGCCTATTCGCATAAACACTTTGGGCTATCTGTTCATGTATTTCATTAATTATCATTATATAAGCATCATTTGGCAAAGAAGATACATTACTTTGTACAACAGACATTGTGTTGTCCTTTACATACTATTCATACGGAATCATATTACTATCACTCGTATAATTAGCATGTGAGTCAACAACGTAGTTTGGTTATACATCGTCATGCATCTCGTGTTCTTTATGATGTTCACAAACAGCATCCTGATAGTGATCATGGTCGTGTACCTCCATTAGAATGTCTGAATCATAAGACAGACCGGCTTCATCATAAACAGGATCTGTGGATGATAGATTAGCCATGAACATAGTCTGTGCCATGGGAGCCTCATCAACAACAGAATCAAAAGCATCACATTCATCAGCTTGAAACACATTGTCCAGATAGTAGTTCGTTCTCACATGCATTTATCAAATAAAACCCTCCGATATATAATATATATATTTATAAAATACATATACGTATATGCAAGCAAAGTATCATACAAATTATTCTTATGTAATAATAATAAGTAATCAACACTGGTATCGTTTTCCTCGGCGAGAGATGAATGGAAATCTACGTTCAAGTTGTAAATTTAGCTTGATTGTCATTCAAGTTTTTGGTTTTGGTTTTAAACTATTTTTATACTAAAAATTAAACTAATATTAATTCTAAGATTTAAAACTACAAGGTTATACTAAAATTGATCTAAAAGATATAAATGACAAATATGCTTGCTAAGTGACGTGAAATGTTCCTTAAGTGCGGGCTTAGGTTTAACGAATTAAAATCCTTAGAAAACAAGTTTCAAGAAATTAAATGACAAGTAAAGTAAAATGCTTTTTAAAATAAATGACAAGTATTTAAATTGCATTAAAAGTAAATGACGGTATGTAAATTGACTATTAATTTTTTAAACCTTTTTAAAACCGCACTTAAATTCCAAATCACTAATCACTTAGCAAACACAAGTTATTTACTCACTACTCATAACGAAATTCAATTTAACAAACATAGCATTTAACGACAAAAATAAATCTACACTAAGCATGGCAAAAATCAAATACGCAAATATATTATGGAACGATAAAATAAAACTATTCTAAGTATTGAAAAGAGATTAGAAAATAGAACCCGAAATGAAGAACCGCAATGATATAAAACCACCCGATCTTACAAACTTAATAAACAAATAAGCTTATCACTTAAAAAGCTTCTACTTCACTAATTAGCAAATAAAGGTGTCAACTTTATCTACTAATTACTTCCATAAAAACCATAAAGATCAAAACTTTATCTATTTATCAACCTTATAAGACCCTTAAGCTCCGGCCTTAGAGTTGGATAGATTTTATCAACATAAAAACAAACAAGGATTAAGATGAACAAGATAATATTAAGCTACTAAGACAAAATAAGCTAGAATTTATTCTAAAGACAATAAGCTAATAAAAAGATGAAAACTTTAGATCTAAATCTACCCGAAACTAAGGTGTTCAATCAAGTGAACAAGAGACGGGTATATTTAAGGATTTAGATCTAAGAAAAATAAGCTAGAATTAAAAAAGCAACAAACTTTATGCTAGAAAATAAGCTAAAAATATAAGATCTATTTTTTTAGATCTAATCCACCCGAAGCTAAGGTGTTCAATCAAGTGAACAAGAGACGGGTATATTTAAGGATAAGATCTATAAACAATAAGCTAAATAGATGAAAACGTTTTTAGAAAAATAAGTTATTTTAAAAACTAATTTTTGTAAAAATAAAACTAGATTAAATTTATATATAAAAAAAACTACTTTTGAAATAAAAACTAGAATAAGCTAAAAAGCTATCAAGGCTTAAAAAAAGATCCAAAAATAAGCTATAAGCATGAGCTTATTTGGAAATAAGCAAAAGAAGAGAAAGAGTAGAAGAATAAGCATAAAAAGAAAATAAGCATTAAGAAATAATAAGCATTTAATAAAAACCAACCTTAAACATCTTCATTAATAAGCTCAAAATCTTGATTACAATAAGCTAAATAAGCTATAAAAGCTTTTACAATAAGCAAACTAATAAGCTAAAAGACATAAAAATAAACTACACTACTCCTACACTATATTGAAAATAAACTAAATCTTACACACTAAATGAATTCAGCTGCTGTGATTATATAGTCACCAAGTGGGAGGGGTATTTTCGTCCTTTTCAGATCTTCAGCCAATTATATTGCTAGATCTAGGGGTAGATTATTCATTTGGCAAAGGGAGCGTGTGAATGAAATTGCCTCGAAGTTTCCTCAACCGCCTATGATGGCATTAAATGCAAACTGTTGACAGCTGCATAATACTCGATCCACCAATCTTTGCTTACTAAGTACCCATCTAGATCCTCCCTCGTACCTGCAATACTATGAACAACACCTCGTACCCAATGATTAGATGACCACGTGGCAGCCTCTGATTGGCCAGCCGCCATGACGTGGCAAGCACGTGGCATCCACGTGTCAAGTCAATGCCGGTCAATGACCGTCAATGCCGGTTAAACACCGGTCTACCATCGGTCAATGGTGGTCAATGGCAGCGGTCAACGGTGGCCAACGACGGTCAACAGCGGCGGTCAACGGTGGCCGATCACCGTTCACCATCGCCGGACCACCGGTCAACGGTGGTTGACCGCCAGTCAACAGGCAGGTCAACGGGTCGGGGCATGGTAGGTCAATGACCGGTCAGTCTGGCTCGGTCGGGGTCTGGATCGGTTGGGTTTCGCGCACGTGACACACAAGAAGTGCCACGAGCACCCGGGTAATAATCCTCCTCCATGGCCTTACCAGGAATCTAACCTAGGACCTTTAGGGTGAAACCTTAAAGCAAGCCACAAGACCAACTGCACTAGGCAGTGGTCTTGTTATATATACACAATTTATTTTATTTAACCCATTATTGGCCAGGTTCAGAATATTTAATAAAGAAGGGTTCAAAATGGCAAAAAAGGTTCAAAATAAAAATGTTCAAGATAGAAAGGCCGGTACCATTGGACTCGTAATTTCGTTCTCTTTCCAATGGTGTGATCGAGGAATATTAACGACTTTGTTTTTGCCTCGATAAACGTAAAAACGTCATCGAAAGTCACCCGAAAATTACTGTTTTTTGCTTTGTTTTCATCTTTCCTTTGTACTGTAAGGCATAAAATATTCACATACAACATATTTGCAATACATTTATCCATATTTTAGTGTTTGAGTCCGTTTATTAGCATTTTCAGGGGTACAAATGATGTGTGTTTTAGCACACATCACCCATTGTCCCTGAACCAAGTCTTGAAAAGAGGGCTAACTCATCCACTAAAGAACTTTTTTACCTTAATCAAAGAAGTCAAAGTACTAAAATAATGTATAAAACCTCCATATGATAACTCATCATCTATCTCTCAAACCGCGAGTTCTAAGTCCGGAAAGAATAAACAAAAGACTAAATTGTGTCCTTACAAACATCGTGGTTTAAAAAAACACCTCTAATAGGATAGTTACAATAAACCTTAGTATTCCATATGCCAATCCTTTAACCACTTGACCAAAGAACACCCTGAACAAGTTATTGTAAAGAAGACCCTAACTCAACTAAGAGCTCAAACACCTCATGTGACCTCTTTTAGGAAGGCACTCATAATTCCTAAACTTTTCATACTGCAGAAACATGTAATCTAATGATCTACCAAGAACAGAGAGAGAGATGTGGGTTGTGATGTTTAGTGAGAGAAAGTATATGGAATGGATGAAGTGTTATTACTATGTGGAAAATGGGAAAAACGAAACAACCAACCACTCTCCAAGGCTAGGGCTTCCCATGGGCTATGATGGGCTTCCTATGGGCCTTGGGCCGGATTAGCTTCTATACTTAACATGACACAATCTACGAGCTAAGACCTATTACAACTTGGAAGTGACCGACACTTTTTGTGTTTCCAACAATCTCCCCCTAAGGGAGGTCACTCCATTTTACAAAACTTTAAGCCTAGCATACAATGCTTTGTCTTTAGTCTTTAGCTCATCCTTTTGACATTCTCATGTGAGTATGTTGTAGTGATCATTGATTTCTAGATTGAGCTTGTTCCTTGAACTTGTATTTGACATTAAGATCTTGAGCATCTTGAGATCATCAACCAAGCACAATCTCTTTGCCATCTTGAAACTTTGCCATCTTGTGGATTTGTGATTTCTGAACCAACATGCTTATACCTTTCTTGAATGGTTGTCTTGAAAAAACTTTAATGCTACGTCTTTCTTGAGATTCATTAACTATAATACTTCGTCACTTTTGAGAAATACGTCATTATATAGAGTAGCGAAGACTTGAATATGATTGAGCCTTTCATGAAGTCCTTATGTTTGTCTATCGGGTATGAGCATGTGGCTATGGATCTTGTGAGTCAGCTGGAATCAGGAACCTCCACCACCATCTTTAAATAGCCTGCATAAAACAGTTAGCAATAAAGCGGGGGGACGAATATGGCTTTGTCATTCGCCCAGGTTTGGTTGGAGTAACCTTCAAATCCGTGAGGATCGACCTGTGATCAGATAGATTCAATTTAAGAAGAATCTTCTTGACAGATTCCATTGTAGTATTGAACCTTTCTAACACAAAGTATTAGATTCATCGTACTCATGCATGGTCACATTATCGGAACGTCTCAAAGCAGACAGCACGATAAGAGTGAACCAGTGAGTTACTATCTCACCGATTGATATAGAAAATCGATTTGAAAATCAATCGACATGTCACTTGCTAAAGTGGTTTTGTGACACATTCAGAGTTCTAAGCAATTCAAAATTCTTTAACCCTTGATCCATAACCTGGAATAAGTTTGATTTATAAAGAATCACACCATTGTTGCTTTCTAGTGTTCACGATAAACAACACAGAAGAAGCGTCGATTACATAAAGAATCAGCACAAGTCACTACCAGAGCTTGTTTATGTTGGCTTCAAGGTAGGATGTCCATCTTCATTGTGAATAACCTAAGTAACACTTGGATGTTCTGGCAAAATCACAAGAACTTGCGTAGGACTCTAATGAAATTACTTAAAATCACAATTGTTGAGATAACAAGCTAAATTAAGGACAAGTGTTCCTAATGAGATTATCAAGATGGTCCTCTTTGGATCTAGACTCAATAGTGCACTTTTAATTTTAGTGATCATAGGCTGGAGCTGAGTGCCACCTTTTCAATATCAACTACTCGGAGTGAGAAAGTCAATAGAAATGAGTGTATCTCCGTGAGTTTTGAAACAAAGTCTTTCCGACTTTGAGTGGCTGGGAGGGGTTTGTGCATAGCGTCACTGGGTCCATGACTGTCTTCAATGTCAGACAACACCTAAGTGTTTCTGACAGCATATGTATTGACCCGGTTTCTGCCTAAGTGTATGGAGGGCTTCTTTCTTTTCACCCTTTATCCTTACATTTCTTTTTCATTCTTCAACCCCTTCAATGCTTACCGAGACTTCATAACTAACACCTTGTTGGGTTTGTTCCAGTGTTAGCTCCATCTCAGTCGGCATTATTCCCGATTCTCACTTTTTCTCCTTTTTAATCATACCTAAGGACTTCTACACTAACTAGTGGATATCCCTGGGTAGATCCCTCCGGTTCTGGCTGGATCATGGGATTTGAATACCTATACCTAACCACCTTATAACTCCATAAAATTAAGTACATGGTCGGTCTTTTAGGGTATTCCATCACCATTACAAACCAAAATCATTGAAAAATTCATTCAAAGTGTTTGATATAAATATCAAAAGGTTTACACTTTGAATGTTTTTAATCATCACTAAAAGCTCCCCCTTAACATGTGCATCGTAATCGTAGTACATGCTAAGTGTGGAGTGCATCGAGTCCATTTTAATTGATTACTTCTGTCAATATACATTAAGTCCAGGTTAATCACATTTTCTCCCTTTATCCAAAATGTTAATCCCTTGATATTTTAGATATCAATTGATTAACCATTCAAGGACAAAATGATGTCTTCTAGCAAAATGGAACATATTATTGCTCCCCCTTAACTTTTGAGGTTTTATAAGATGATGCCGAGTACAATTATTTGAAATATTTTGAATTTTCTAAGAAATTCTTGTAAAATTTGTACTTGAGCACATCTTATTTTTCACCAAAAAATCTACACTAGTTATTAACATATTCACAAGATAAAATTATTTACGAGGATTGACCTTATAAGATGAGAACAACATATGATACATCATATGGTCCTTTGAAGCAGCCGTAGGTCTCCTTCGTACAATCTCCCATCAACAAACATTTTGAAGCTCCTCATTAACCTTCTTTCTTTCAAGAAGATGTCAATTTGATCTTTCTTTAAGCTTGTGTGGTTGGTGATGTCGGTGTTGATGTTGTCTTAGCTTCCCCCTAAACTAGCAATCTGATCTTGAGTAGATTTAAATCTTTCTTGCAAGCCGTGTAAAGAGGTCTTGATATATGAAGCTCAAATATCTAAAGTACACAATTAATTTGAAATCGAAACACCAAAGATAATTAAGTCCCGGATGTCCGCATTTCTCCTTACACGATATTTATGATATATATTGTAACACCAAAGTTAATTAAATCCCGGATGTTACAATTATTCCCTCTAAGTAGTCGAAATGATAACACCAAAGTCAACTA
>BQNB010125576.1:0-16631 GCA_026074375.1 Tanacetum coccineum | reverse complement strand
ACCATAGCATGAAAAGGTCTTTATAGTGTCTTATATAAACTGTGTTGACTCCTTTTTAGCAGAATCATGAGTATCACAAAAGAACAACAGCAAGCCTTTGATGATGCTCTTGTTCCACGAGAACAACGTCTAAGGATTGGGAATTATAACTTCAGATTGAGCACAACATTCAAGCCCAAGGAACCCACTTTTCAAGTTGCTTTGGACGTTCTTTCTCTCACACTTTTTATCAAGCCTTCTTGATCTTTGCAAGTGTTCCTTCCATCTACATGCATGAATTATGGACTACTGTTTCCTATCACAAGCACTGCATCAGATTCAAGATGAACAAAAAGAATTACTCTTTTGATCTAGAAACGTTCAAAGATATGCTTCAGATTTGCCCAAATCTTCCTGGCCAAAAGTTTGAAGATCCTCCATTTGAAGAGGAAATTCTTGCTTTCATCAGAAAACTTGGCTACTTTGGAAATATGAAGTCACTCTCTGATGCCAAGGTTGAAACACTACCTCAAACTTGGAGAACATTCGGAACCATCATCAACAAATGTCTCAGTGGTAAAGTAACTGGACTTGATCTACTTCGTCTCTCTCGAGCTCAAATCATGTGGGGCATGTATTACCAGAAGAATGTTGACTAGGTCTACCTTCTATGGGAAGACTTAGTCTATCAAATTGAAAATAAAGAGGCAAAGAAGAACAAAGCATGTACTATCCAAGATTCACCAAAGTTATCATCAACCACTTCATGTCAAAAGATCAATCAATTCCAAGAAGAAACAAGGTGGACTGGCACATGGCTAATAACGACCCTATTCTCACCACAATGAGATTCATCCCCAAGCATGAAACTGTTCAAAAGTACGGTGCCATACTTACTGATACTCTAACCAATCAAGCAATGAAAAAGTTGGATGCGTACAAGACTTACCATGATTTTGCTATTGGAAAGGTGATTCCAAAACCAAAGTATGTACGGAGATCGACCAGGGAGAAGACTGATCAAGCCCCTACAGCTTCTCCAGGTAAAAGACTTAAAGCTACAGCTAAGGTGGCTAAATCAGGAAAGAAGAAGCAACCTTCTCAAGGATTAGAGACTTTATCAAAAATTACATTGTCTGAGGCTTAACAGATGAAAATTGTCACCAAAAGAAGCAAGACACAATTCCACAGCTCTCACGCCAGTGGTTCAGGTGCAGATGAAGAAACTGGTGTCTCATCAGGGGTTCCCGATGTACCTACATATGGATCTGAAGACGAGCAGATTTCTCGGAAGTCTAGTGACGAGGACAAGGATGATGAAGTAAACATGAGTGAAAATGATGATGATCAAGATGATGACAATGCTGATAATGAAGATGATGATGGTCAAGATGATGATAATGAATAGACTAAATCAGACAATAATGGTGATGACTTTGTTCATCCCAAGTTCTCCCCTCATGATGAAGAAGAAAGACAAGATGAAGAAGATAAAAAAGAAGAGGGTTCAGATATGAGGGTTCAGCAGAGTTCTTCGGTATCATCAAGCTTCATCTCCAACATGCTCAACCCTAATCCAGATACATGTATTGACTCCATTCTTAATCTGAACACTGAGTCAACTTATTTGGTAGATGTTCTCGTCATTATGAATGTTGAAATGCCTCCTTCATCTGTAACAACACTTCCTCCACCACCCATTCCTCACATTCAACCTCAGCAATAAACACCTGTTTCAACACCAACAATAGTTCTAAGTACCTCCCTATAAAATCTTCCAACCTTTGGTTCCTTATTCAAGTTTGAAGATAAAGTAAAAGCTTTGGAAGACGACTTCTCAAAATTCAAGCAAACAAACCTATTTGCTAAAGCAATTTCTTCAATTCCTGGTATTGTTGATAAGTACTTTGCCAACCAGATAAATGAAGCTGTAAAAGCAGCTGTTTAACTACAATAAGACAGACTTATAAGCGAAGCTCAAGCTGACAATGAAGACTTCATCAATAAAATTGATGAAAATATGAAGAAAATCATCAAGGAGCAAGTCAAAATACAAGTTAAGGAGCAAGTTACCAAGATTTTGCCAAAAATTAAGAAGTCAGTAAATGAACAACTTGAAGCTGAAGTTCTGATTCATTCATCCAATGAAGCTAAGACATCCATGCTGTAGCAGCTAATCTATCTGAACTTGAGCTGAAGAAAATTCTCATAGACAAAATGGAGAATAACAAGTCAATTGACAGACCAGTTTAACAGAAGAATCTCTACAAACATTGGTTGACGCTTATGAATCTGACAAAGACATCCTTTCAACATATGAAGATACTGTCACGCTTAAAAGACATCGAGATGATGAGGATGAAGAAGAAGAACCCTCCGCTGTATCAAACCGGGGGTCCAAGAGAAGAAGAGATGGAAAAGATCCTGAGGCAACTAGTGCACCAAAGGAGAAGAATTCCAAGTCAACTGGCAAATCTAAAGAAGGGTCCAAATCTCATCAAAAGTCTACTGGCAAGTTTGCTCAAGCAGAGGAACCAATACATGCTGACAAAGACTTAGAAGAACCCGCACATCAGGAGTTTGATACAGGATTTACTGAAGATCAACCTGTTGATGAGACCACTCAGCATCCTGATTGGTTTCAGAAACCAACAAAACCACCAACTCCTGACTGTGATTGGAACATGACTTTGCCTGCTAAACATAGACCAGTTCAACCTTGGATAAACACTTTAGCTCGGAATGAAGATCCTCGTAAGTCATTTAATGAACTGATGGACACTCCTTTAGACTTCTCAGCATTTGTGTTGAATCGGCTCAAAGTTGATACTCTGACTTAAGAATTATTAGCCAGTCCAACATTCGAGTCAATTAAAGGTTCATGAAAAAGTGTGGTGGAACTTGAATATTTCCTTGAAGAAGTCTGCAAAGCAACTACTGATCAGCTAGACTGGAACAACCCCGAAGGACAGCAATATCTACATGATCTTCACAAGCCCTTACCATTGATACCTAATTCACGAGGTCGTCGAGTAATACCATTTGATCACTTCATCAACAACGACCTTGCGTATTTAAGTGGTGGAGTCTCAAGCAGAACTTATGCTACTTTACTAACGAAGACAAAGGCTGCAGATTATGGACACATCAAATGGATTGAAGACTTAGTCCCAAACACCATGTGGAGTCAAGTTCCAATTGTCTACGACAAACATGCACTCTGGGGCATCTCTCACTAGGGGCGAAAACGTCAACAATTCTATGGATACACAGTCAACAGGGAATCTGTTCATAATGTCTACTCTAGAAACAAAATCATTAGAATTAAGAAGCTTACGATTGTCGAATGGTACAATTACAAACATTTGGAATGGATCACTGTTCATAGAGATGACGACAAGCTATACACATTTAAAGAAGGCGATTACAACAGACTTTGCCTTCAAGACATCGAAGACATGCTGCTTCTTCTTGTTCAAGGCAAGTTGACAAATCTCAATATTTAGGAACGTCTAGCTTTAGGTGTTTCATTGCGAATGTTTACAAGAAGTACAGTCATCTGAAGGCGTGTTGGAGATCTTTAATTGGGCATCGAAAGTTACCAAAATAAGCTCAACCTCACAAATCCAGATACGTACAAATCAGATCTCAAACGAAAGACACTATATACATCATACTCCAATCCCAAAGGCTTCATATATCAAAATAAAGACAAAAAGAACAGATTGATGCATATTGATGAACTTTACAAGTTTAGTAACGGTACACTCAATGATGTTCGATTTGCTCTTGATGACATTTTGAAGTGAATCCGGATAGAGTACTTGCCTCAGATAGTCTGGAGAAATGTAGATAGTGAAAGAGCAAGAGCTATGATCCAGGCTATTGATCGACAACTTAGGAACAGAAGGTTAATGAGGAGCCTAGAAAAATTCATTGGTGGGAGATTGAACGGGGGAGACCTTCGGCTGCTGGAAAGGACCATATGATTTATCATATGATGTCCTCATCATAACAGGTCAAACCTAGTACATAATAAAAACTTGTGAATTTGTATATATGTAGTGTAGACTTTATGGTAATATTAAGGAGTGCTCGAGTATAAAATTTTCAATAATTTCTTAGTAAATTCAAAATATTTCAAATTATTGTACTCAACACTGTCTTATATACCCTCAAATATTGAGGGGGGGCATTAAAATATTCCTGATACATACTGTGTAACATTTTTTCCCTGAACGTTTAATCAATTGATATCCAAAATATCAAGAGATTAAAATTTTGGATAAGAGGAGAAAATGTGATTAAATTGAACCTAACTTGTATTGAAATGTGATCATATAAAATGGACTCAATGCACTCCACACTTAACATGTACTACGATTATGATGCACATGTTAAGGGGGAGCTTTTAGTGATGATGAAAAACTCTCAAAGTGTAAATCTTTTGATATTTATATCAAACACTTTGATTGAACTTTTTAATGATTTTGGAAGGATTGTGATGGAATACCCAAAAGACCGACCATGTACTTAAATTTATGGAGTTATAAGGCGGTTAGGCATAGGTATTCAAATCCCATGATCCAGCCAGAACCGGAGGGATCTACCCAGGGATATCCACTAGATAGTGTAGAAGTCCTTAGGTATGATACAAAAGGAGAAAAAGTGAGAATCGGGAAAAGTGCCGACTGAGATGGAGCTAGTACTGGAACAAACCCAACAAGGTACTAGTTATGAAGTCTCGGTAAGCGCTGAAGGGGTTGAAGAATTAAAAAGAAAAGTTAAGATAAAGGGTGAAAAGAAAGAAGCCCTCCTTACACTTAGGCAGAAACTGGGTCAATACATATGCTGTCAAGAATCACAAAGATGATTGCTGACATTGAAGACTGACATCATGGACCCAATGATGCAATGCACAACCCTCCCTAGCCACTCAAAATCTCGCAAAAGATTTCTGTTTTATTTCTCACGAAGATTATTGGTATGTGCTTAAATACACATACCTTTTACCTAATAAAACAAGCTAAAAAGACCAATAAATAAAGAAAAATGCATTGTATTGTGAATTGTGTCTTGCAGGTAACATATATTGCACAAAAGGACAAAAATGAAGCAAAACGGACAAAACCGAGCACGGGAATGGAAAGAGTACGAGAAATCGAAGCCGAAGGCGTATACATCCTTAATGAGCTAACCCGTACCCATTTTATTAGGCCGGGTTAGCCCAGTAAGTTTTATACTTATAAAAACCTTAAGCCTTTTATTAAAAGTCCAATCCATTTCCTTAATCCATTCATAGCCAAAAACAATAAAACCTTGGCCCAATTTTGTTTCCATAGCCTAAGTCAAACATTACAAAGCCGGGTCAAAATAATCAAAATTACTATTCACCTATCGTCCCTTCCCTCCATTTTCACCTTCACTAAACGCAGGGTAAAACAATCAACCAATCACACTCTCTTCCGTGCTTGTAGAAACAATTGCTGACACACTCTGACAACTTAGTTATCCACGCTGGCAATCCCCAGCAATATCATAGGTTAATTAGACGTGGCACATGATCCAACGATCAAGATGATGTGATTTGGAGACAGTTTGATTGAATGACCATGATTAGAGGATTGAGGAGCGTCTAAGAGGCTAGAAGGTTCTTCTCACACCTATAAAAGGAGGGCCTCACTCACAGAATTATCATCCAGTGTAGAATTTTAGCTTAGCTTAGTAGTATTTAGCTTATTTTAGTCATTTTTTTACCTTATTGTCTTAATTTTGATGTATTTTCATTTTTAAAAAGCTGTATTCACTTTTGAATATCAATAAAATTTAGTTGTTGTTTAATACATATTTTTACTTATTGCACTTATGGTTTGAATAAGCTCAGTTTTAATCAAAACAATCTCTATAAGCTCTTAATAACTACTTAAACTAGCCTATTACTCAGTTATGCCTCAAAAGCTTAAATAAGTTTGTTAATCGTCTTATTTCTCCCCTAAATTTACCTCAGATTAATTGGAAGATAACCCAAAAAGGGAAGGGCTTATACACCATACCAGCTTATCTATGATAACCTGGAGCTTGTAGATTAGTTCCTTGAGAACTTATTTGTCCCTGTTTAGCTGGGATAAAGGTACTTTTCCCTTTTCTCTCTTTAAAGCTTAATAGTTTATTTTGCTTATATCTGTTTAAAAAATCATTGCTGTTATTGCTTGCTTATCAGGTACTTTTTATGCTTATTTATTCTAATATAGCTTAATATGCTAGTATATTGGCCAATGTTTTCATTTAAATAAGAGCTTATTTTGATTCTGTCACATGCTTTAGTTAATACTTTCCTTATATCATAGATTATTAGATAGTGCTTATTTTTTCATGCTTTGTGCTTAAATGTCAGCTAATATCATTAAGTGTTATTTGTTTTCAATAATCTATGATTAATCAAGTCTTTTGTAGTGTGAAAATTGAAAAAAATCAATTTTTAAAGGGGTGTTTGGGTCAAGCAGTACTAACTTAAGTTAGTACTGCTAGATTGATTTTGACCTTTCAATCATTTTTAACAAGCTTTAAATTAGTCTATTAGTTAGTTTAAATAACTTTTTAAGGTCTAAAATTCAAGTTTAAGGTTTGTTCTAATCATGGTTTGAATCTGTGAGTTTTAAGCTTGTCATAGCAGCTTATTTGGTTGGATCTTATTTAGCAGCAATTTTATGTTGATGTCATGCTTGTTAGAGTCTCATGATACAGTAGAAAGTAAATCTGATAAAGGGTGTAATGACCTATTGTTTGTAAATCAAAATCTGTCCAAGTTTTTCTATGTTCACTTCATAATCCAAAAAGGTAGAATTTCATTAGCCCAAAATAATAAGTTAAGACTTGTTTCATGATCTAATTTGAGAATATAGTTCTCTTTGGCACAGCAAAGCTTGAATCTGATTTTAGCTTTGAGTTTTTAAATTCTCTTTTACTAGCATTAAATCTAGGGCTGAAAAAGCCAATTTGTCTTTTCTAAAACTTGATAAAAATCCAAAAAAGAAGTATTGTTGTTAAGCTATCAGTTTTTAAGTCTTATTTTCTTGCTTATTTCTAGGCCAAATTTCCTAAAATTTGTTTTTTTAATGTGATGTTTAGAAGCTTAAAACTTAATGCTGTTTTTAGTTTGGTTTGTCTAGCTTGTTGTTTAATTAGCTTAAAAGTGCCTTCTAAGACCCTGTTGAGACAATAACAGATTTGGCAAAAAGAGCAATTGAATTCTAAGCTTATGCTTGTTTGAATTGTTTATTCTAAGTTTAGATTAGCTTATTATAAGGTTAGCTTTAAGTCCTTTTGTAGCTGTATTAGGGCCTAAGTTTGGCTTATTGATTGCTTTTTGTGTCATAACTGCAATCTAGAGCATCTAGCTTTTTGGAGCCATTAATGCAAACTGTTACTTTTAAAGCTAGCTTTTCCTATCTTATTGTTGGATTAGAAACAAGTGATTTATCCACAAAAGTTTGCTTAATTTCTAGCTTTTTTAATTAAGTAATTTCAAAGAAAAATAAAAAAGAAGATTATTCAAAGAAGGTGTGGCCACACAGGGTTCGACAACCTGTGACCTCACCCTTAGCACCCATACGCCTCAAGATACACACCTCATACCAACCTGCCTTTGAGACTTTTATCATTTGTATCTTGCAGACCATTAAATTCATGATAGGTTTATCAGTTTTTAGCTTATTAGACATTTATCCTTATTTACATACTAGCTTAATAATGTTAGCTTAATTTTCCTTTTTATTTTTCTTAAGTCTAGATTTGTGCAAAGTACTTTTCATTAATTTTTTAGAATTTTATAAATCAGTCTAATATTTTTAATAATATTTTTAGATTAAATTAGTTTTTAATTCATAATAAATAAAATAAAAATCAAAAAAATATAATTCTTTTTTCTAAAATTATTTTTAGTCATTTAGGATTTATAAAAAATGAAAAAACCATTGTTAGGGTTAAATTTTGATTTATTTGCTTAAATGTCGCGTTTTTAATTTCCCATTATCGTGTTATGCTTAATTTCTTAAATGCTTTAATTGTTACTTGCGTTTTCATTAGTAGAATTAGGAACCATATCAATATCTTTAAAACCATTTAAATCACACGATCATGAACTTAACCGATTCTCAAATCACAGCTTCGCCAGGAAACGACCACGGGAAGGTTTTTTGTAAATTTGCTTTGGTTAAAAGTAATCTTTCATAAATCCTTACAGGAATACATAGATTATTAAAACTATTATTGTTGATTTTTTGAATTTTAGTTTAATATATAAATAATAAATAAAATTAAATATATAAAATATATATATAATATAAATATATAATATATAAATTATATAAATAATATATATATAAAATTATCTATAATTCTATTATATTAAGAACCAATTTTTTGGCGCCGCTAGCCAGGAGAGGATATTGATGAAGCGAGTAGTGTTTGAAGACCCTTCCTCAAGAGTTATCAGCTTTCAAATTGTGACTATATTATTCTTATTATAAAAATATAAAAATAACAAAAAATGGAATACTTATTACTATACTATTACTGATATCGTCCTTATATATACCTACGTGTGTGTTTGGGTGCGAATCAATTTTTGGCGCCGCTGCCGGGGAGGTGTGTGCGATTATCGTGTTTCGTTCGAAGATTAGTGTTTGAAGACCTTTCCTCGTGAAGTTATCACTTTCAATTGTGAATATTTTCTTCTTATTATAAAAATATAAAAATACAAAAATATTTTACACTTCTATTTTTATTTTCTTTTAATATTAAAAAAATACCAAAAATATTTTTCTTTCTTATTTCTTATGAAAAATCTATAAATATTCTTCTCTACCCCCATTTTGTTTAATTCTTCTCTTTATCCCTCTTTTAATTTTATCATCATGTATGGGTTTAAAGAATGTTCGTCTTGTGGAGATTTGTATAATAGAGAACATTGTTGTTCAAATGTGAGTTTCGTCGATAATTTTGTTCGTGATCCTAATCCGATCTCTTATTATGAAACCTCCGACTCATCTCAACAACACCCACGTAATTGTTCCAAGTGTGGATGTCCGTTTGGTAGTCTATATTGTCGACAATGTACTTGTGAGCGGTGTAGAAGAAATTATACGGATGAAGTTTGTGCTTTATGCTGTTATGAAGATGAAAAATCATTCGTTAATGATTCAAATTCAAATTCTTTCATTGATTCTCCAAATATTTTCTACCCACCTTCACAACCCCAAACATCTTCGTTAGACCAATGGCATTGTTTTCTTTGTAAAGATCCGTTAGAAAGAGGTGAACGTTGTAAACGGTGTTCTTGCAAGTGGTGTGGATCTGGTCTTAGTGAAGGATTTTGCTTTATTTGCGGTTCAAATAATAAAAATTCATCCATTGGTGATCCGAATCCAAATTCTTTCAATGATTCTCAAAATCTTTCCGACTACCTCCACAACCCCAGTACCAGACGAATTCTTGTAAGTTATGTGGGAACGATGCTCATTATGGTTACGATTGTCCACCTCAAGTTCCGTTTGTCTACAATCAAGACCCGTGTTTTAATTAAAACTTTGATAATAATTTTCCACAAACATCACCAAGTTTTCCACAACAATACCTTTGTTGTGAGAGCTGCGGGGGTCCTCATGAGACTTTTTAGTGTCAACCATTGAACCAGAATTTCTATGAACCTAATCTTTGCTATAATTCTAATTCTTCCGGTTTTGACCAATATCAACCCCCGCAGTATACCGTCATTCATCAACCTCCTCAAGAAACGAGTGTGGAAAATTTTCAAGCCAGAGAAAACCTAATGAAATCTATACAAACCTTTTTAAAGAAGTTTAATCGTATATCTTTTAGAGAAACGCCGAAGGTTTTATCGCTAGCTTGGGAATTATTTTTTTTGAAATTCAGCATGCTTGGTATGTGTTTAATTACACATACCTTTGACCACTAAAAACGAACTTAAATGACCAAAAACGTACCAAAAATACATTGTATTTGTATGTTTTGCATTTGGATTGTGCAGTAAACAGATATCCAAGAAAAGGACAAAAATCGAAGCCAAAACGACAAAACCGAGCACGAGAACGGAAAGACAGTGAGAAGTCAAAAAGACAAAGTCAAGGTCAACAAAAAAAGTCAAAGTCAAAGTCAACCCCGGGAAGTGGCATTGGAAAAAGCATCGAAAACCGAATCCGAAAACCTAAATTGTCAAAAGTGGGCCCACATGTACCCACCTAGTGGGCCCGGGTCAGCCCACTTATATAAAATCCTTATTAAACCTCTTTTATACATACCGGCCCAACACAAGCCCAAACAAAAAGCCCAAACCCTTTATAACAAGCTGTTATCCCGTTACCCCTTAACCTTTACACCGTTAGTCCTTTAAGGACTAACGGTGCAAACTAATATAAAACTTCAAGGGCCAAAGATGCACCAATCATGGACTGTGGTTGTAATAGTTATACACATTTTCAGGGACCATTTTTGCCATTTACCCAAACATTCACCCCCCAAAATCAAAACACTGTGCTTCTTCCTCACAACCCGCCAAAAACCAGAGGTACTATTCCTCCATCTTCTCACCATTGTCCACCCACACACCAGACACACCTCACCCCACACCCAACCAACCCATGTGACACCCCTACATACCCTTCTCTCATTCGTCAGTTTTAATCAAAGGGTCAAGAATAAACCCTTGGAGACCAATCTGATCCAACGATCATAATTAGAAGGGCTAGAAGCTTCATTGCTAGGAGACAAGGTGAAGGCAGCTAGGGTTTTATGACTCTATAAAAGGAAGCACAAGATGAAGGCCAAACACGAGTCTTAGTTTTATAATTTTATCTAAAGTTTAATTTCAATTTCAGTATTTGTAACTAAAGTATTTAAATCAATGAAAGTCTCTTTATAAGTCCATTGTTCTTCATATTTACTTTTTATTGTTAATCTTGGTTATAAGTTTCTTTAATCTTTAAAACTATTTTCTTTAAATTCATATAAGCTACAAACTTAGACCCATAAGCTTATTCATAGCTTATGAGTCTAAGCTTACTCTCAAATACACTCACTTAAAAAGTTACTCAGAAAGAAAAAAGAAGAAAGAAGAAAGGTTTATGGAATATGGTTTAAAGATTTATGGTTTATGGTTTATGATGAAGGGGTAAAAAGGGTGACTGTCTCAAGTTATTTAGGTTTAAAAGCTATAAAGGAAGGATTATTGCTGGTTGTAGAGCTTGTGGCAAGCACTTAGGTTAGAATAGGTAAGGGTTTTTGGTTTAAATCAGTCTAAAAAAAAACTTAGGACCTCTTGTAAGTGTTCTTTTTAAGTTTTACTTATTTATTACGTTTTTTCTGCTTCCTTTCTGTTGAATCTGCTTATTAATTGCTAATTATTGTTGTTAAGTGCTTAATATATAGGTGTTATAGTTTTAAATATCATTTTGCAAACTTTTCTTAAAAATCAGTCAAAAATCAAAAAAAATAGTAGCATAGCTTTAATCTTGTTAATTCTGCTAATTTGTTTGTTCCAAGTTGTTTGTTCAGGGTTATTAAGTCCTTTTAATATCTGGTATTATAGATTTGTAGGTTAAATCTCAGTTTCTTAGTTTAAAATTTTATAAAAAGAGTTTAAAGGGGTGTTTGGATATTCTGATATTTCAAGTCAAAAAGGGTCAAACTGGTCAAGACCCTTTGGGTCACTTTTGTTTAAGTTAAAATCATCTTTTAAGTCAGTTTGTTTAAGTTTATTAGTTATAAATTTCATTTTCTAAGTTTTTGCTAATAGTTGTTTGAATCTGTGTATGTTGTGGCTGATAATCTTGTTTGTGTGTTTGATTCTTGGCTTGTCATGTTTAAGTGCTACTTTTGTGTTTGTTCTTGTCTTAAAATAAAAAAGAATTCAAGTCTTATATGCTGCAAGTTTGTGTTTTACATACTAATTGAAAATTGCTAAGCGTTGAAAACAGTCTCTGAGTCAGCTTTTTGCTTGCTTTTTTAGTGTTTATTTGTGTTTGAAATGGCTTGATTTTTTGTTTCTAGTAGCTTATTGGGAGTCATAGTATTAGTGTGTTCAGTTTCAGGCTTGGGCTTATTCAATAAGTCCCATAAAAAGCCCTTCAAAAACACCCTTTGGGTTTGTTTTAACTATGCCGAATTTCAGCATAGTTAAGTGAGCTTATTTGCTTATTTTAATTGCTTAATTGTGAGATTTAAAAGTTGTCTTTTTTTAAAGTTGTGTTTTGTTAGCTTATTATCAAGTATGTGTTAAAAGTTTTTGCAAATAATAAAAAAAAAGAATACAAAAAAAAAGCCGTGGATTTCGATACCTCAGTGACCTTTGAGTCTGGCAAGCGTTCAGAATAAGAGTGTGGTAACCCGCATTCACGAGTAAGGGCCATCTGGTTACACTCTCCCCCAATTAATTCCTTATACACATTTTGGTTGCCTAGCTTATTAAAAAAGCCGTAGCCTTTTTCCAGCTTATTTGGGCTTATTGGTTAAAGTGGATTGTGGCTATTATTTTCCCTACAGCTTCATAATATTTTAGCCTTTTCTGCAAAAAATTAGAATTTTCCATCTTTATTTAGTATTTATTATCATTTTTTGATATTAAAAATATTAAAAAGTCAACTAAAAATATTAAAACTTTTTACAAAAATACAAAAAAAAGTTTTTAGTTTTATAAATATATTTTTGAGGTTTACAAAGTTTAAAATTATTTTTGTCACTTTTAGATTTTTATTTCACTTTTTATAGTTTTAAAATTAATTTAAAAATTATTAAAAAAAGTATGAAAGAGTAAAAAAATAGTTTTCTGAGTTTTATCATATTTTAGACTTTTCTAAAGTAGAATTTCATTTTTTAAAATTTTTATATGTTAATTTGTTATTTTCTAGCATTATTAATTACTTAAATTAGTTTTTAATTCATAGAAAATTATTAAAAAGTCAAAAAAAAATATAATTCTTTTTTAGAAAATTTTCTTTTGCCATTTTTGAGGTTTACATTTAAAAATTTCTTGTGTAGGGTTAAAATTTGAATTAATTGATAATTAGGTCGCGTTTTTAGGATTCACGGTTTGCGTTTTTAGTTTAAATTTGTGTGCCTTAATTGTTTTTAGCTTAAATTGCCTTAATTTTCCTGTAGTCTTAGAAAACCAATCTAAATCTTGTTCCATTCAAGCATCGATTATCAAAACGACTCTCGACTTTCAATTGCATTCCTCTTGGGATACACCCGGGAATTCAATACTTCCGGTTTTAACTACAAATGAAGTTTTACTGACTTTCCATATTATAGTATTATAATATATATTATATATAGTAATATAAAAATATATATAGCATATATATAATATATATATATATATATATATATATATATATATATATATATATTTAAAAAAGGGTTGATCAGAAATTCAATCAGTTTTTGGCGCCGTTGCCGGGGAGGATTGTATACGATTGTTGAGCCGTTTGACAATTTGTGTTTGAAGATCCTTCCGTGTGAAGTTATTTTGTTTATTTTCATATAAAAAAAATACAAAAAGATTTTTCTTTTATTAGTATATATATAATATATAAAAATAAAAAAATAAAAAAAATCAAAAATTTAAAAACATTGTCCATAAAAAAAGAAATAAAATTCACCATCAATATAATACTTTCAATTGAAGTATTATCATTAATAAGTTCCCGAACCAAAGATCAAAAACTTACCTTTTGTGTCTCTCGCGAGGTACGGTTCACCTTTGAAAGTTAAAAAAACTCTAAGAGGGGTATAAGGCGGGTTGTTCCTAGGAACTACGACCCTAAAGGAGAAAGGTTTTTAATAGCTTCGCGCTTTCCTACTCATCCGCTCCTTTGTGCATTTTTCTCTTTGAAGAGTTACCGAGAAGCGAGTTGATTATTATGTTTAAGTGTCTTATCTGATTGTCCGTTATTAAAATATATGTGAATACGTTGTTGAAAAAACCAAAAAAAAAAATTTGTATAAAATTTCTTTTTACATTTTAGTGCATGCGCACTCGTTCTCAATCTCGTAATTCTAACCGTCAACAACAAGTCAACCCGACTATTGTTGAACCATTCAATCTTGTGGAACCTATTGAAAATCGAGCTCCTCCCGTAGTTACGATGGCCGATAATCGTACTATGGCTCAATTGCTCGAAGCACCCACCGAGGGTTACGAGGATGCCATCGTTATTCCCGAAATCACCGCGGACAACTTTGAGCTTAAGCATGGTTTGCTTACTCTTGTTCAAAACAAACAATTTTTTGGATATGACAATGAAGACCCTCATGCTCACATTCGTTATTTCAACAAGATCACTTCTACGATGAAGTTCCCGAACGTCCCGAGTACGTCGGTTAAGCTTATGCTTTTCCCATTTTCCCTAGAGGGTGCCACCCGGATTTGGCTTGAAAAAGAACCCCCTCGATCGATTCTTACATGGGATGATCTTGTTTCAAAATTCATCAACAAATTTTTCCCTCCTTCCAAAACAACAAATCTTCGAAATGAAATCACGAGATTTCAACAACGATTTGATGAAACTTTTTACGAGGCATGGGACCGATTCAACAATCTTCTTCGTGCATGCCCACATCATGGATTTTTGGAGTTACATCAACTCGATACTTTCTAATAATGCTTTGAACTCTAATGGTCAAGATTCGTTGCACTCCGCCGCGGGTGGTAACTTTTTGGATAAAATGCCCCGTGATTGCCTAAGAATCATCGAGAGCAAATCCAAAGTTCGTAATTCACGTAACAAACCGGTTGTTGCCAAAGTGAGTTCGAGCTCTTCCACCCTCGGTATTTCTCCTGATGTTGCCGAACTTAAAGATATGGTAAAAGCTTTGCTTCTCGATAAGAAAAAGCAATCCCAAGCTCCCGCTCCCGTAAAAGCGGTCGAGGAAAGTTGTGTTACTTGCGGTGGTGCTCATTCTTACCGAAATGGTCCCGCCACCGATGGCAACATTTATCGTGACAATATTCAAGAATATGTTTCCCAAGCCGCCGCAGCTAATTTCAATCAAGGAAATACCAGTTACCGAGCCCCGATTGCTAATCAAATTCGACCTCCCGGTTTTCCTCCCGTTCAACAAAACCAAGGAAATAACCAAAACCGTTACAACCAAAACCGGGGGAATAATTACAACCAAGGCCAAATTTATCGGCCCTCGATTAATCAACCCCCGGTTCACCAAGCTCCACCTTACCAAGCTCCGGCTTCGCAAACACAAGGTGTGTCCAAGGATGATTTTTAGAACTACGTCAAAGCTAATGATGCAGTGATGAGAAATATGCAAAATCAAAATCAAAATCAAAACTTGCAAAATTAAATGACAATTTAACGGACATGCTTTCCAAATTCATGAATTCCATTATCGCTTCTACTTCAGGTTTGGGTACACTCCCTAGTAATACCATTACTAACCCGAAGGTAGATTTAAAGGGTATTACCACCTGAACCGGTGTTGCTTATCAAGGACCCACGATTCCTACTACTTCTTCTTCTCTTCCTAAAGTAGTGGAACGTGAAACCGAGGTGACAAAGGACACGGTGCCTCCTACTAATAACGGAAGTACCAAAGACGTCCAACCTCCGGTTGTCCAAATTCAATCCCAAGTACTAAATTCTGAGCCCATTGTTGCTCCCGTTAGTACTCCGATGCCTAACCCCGAAACCGTCAATTCCGTATCCTTTGAGACGTAATGATGAAAGGCGCCGTGAAAAAGCTAACGACCAAATTGAGAAATTCTATAAAATCTTTAAAGATTTGAGTTTCAAAATTTACCTCACGGATGCTTTAATTCTCATGCCTAAATTTGCCTCAACTCTTAAAGCTTTAATTGGAAACAAAGAAAAATTAAGTGAAATGGCTAGAACGCCTTTAAATGAGCATTGTTCGGCGGTTATCCTCAACAAGTTACCCGAAAAACTTAGAGACCCCGGCAAATTTCTCATACCGTGTGATTTTCTCGAAATGGATGAGTGCTTAGCCTTTGCCGATCTTGGCGCTAGCATAAATCTCATGCCATTATCCGTGTGGAAAAAGCTTTCTCTTCTGGAGCTCACTCCTACTTGTATGACTCTTGAACTTGCAGACCGTTCGATTACCCAACCGATCGGTATCGCCGAAGATGTCGACGTAAAAGTAGGAAGGTTCCAATTCTCGGCCGACTTTGTAGTCGTAGACTTTGATGCTGATCCCCGAGTTCCCCTAATTCTTGAGAGATCCTTCTTAAATACCAGACGTGATTTGATTGATGTGTACGAAGGAGAATTAACTCTTCGTGTTGGAAAAGAAGCCGTAACATTCAATCTTGATCAAACTTCAAGATACTCCTCTAATTATGATGATAATTTGGTTAACCAAATCGACGTCATTGAAATGGCTTGTGAGGAGTATTCTCAAGAAGTTCTCGGTTTCTTAGATGTGATCGCGAGTGGCAATCCCACTCCTTATTATGACTCGATCATTTCTACCTCTTCTCTGACTCTCACTCCTTTCGGGGATAGTGATTTTCTTCTTGAGGAAGTCGATGCTTTCCTCGCTCTTAAAGATGATCCAACTTCACCGGAAGTTGATGACTCTTATTATGACCCGAAGGGGGA